>CM049315.1:872500-1159663 GCA_026874595.1 Sipunculus nudus
AGCCGTCCCAGTGAGTTTTGTACAATGTCTTACGTCATACACGTAAACTGCTGGCCAAACGATTTTTTTTTTATCAAACTCTTGCACGAAGGAGCGGTACTCGACCAAGTTTGTGTACAATTGTGGGTATTTATGTAAAACGACTCTTTCAGACTTTGTCCGTGCAGATAGCCAACAATTAAAATTTTCTATGACCTTTCTTGGCTTCTTAGGGCGCATTTCTAACGTACCATTCACCAGGATGGCTTCTAGCACCTGACTACAACTTTCTGCATTAGGTAGAAAGTCAAGAAAATCACGTTCTCACCGAGCTGGGCTACTGCTATCACCTTTTCAGATAAGCCTAGCTGAGGCGTCTTAGGTTGCACTGTCACTTCGGGACCTGAAACTGGTTGCCCGGCCTCTTTTGCGTCGTTGGAAATATCACACTGGTTTGTAGCTGAATTAGACCCAGTTGTGGCTCTGTTAAATGAACAGAGCCACAGCGCTTCGCCTTCATTCACTTAGCGTTCGGTCATACATTGAGTCAAACTTTTCTGTCTGACGAGAAAATTACGCTGCGTCAACTTCTTATTTCAAGGCCTCCCTTGGCTTAAGATGATTATGCACCCATCGGCCAAAAAAATTTGAACTGTCGATCTATTTTAACCATGTTACAGGGTAAATACCACTTGGTGAGTACTGGATGATCGCAGACAGGTGTCAACGCTCACCTTCACCTTGGCCTCTGTTCACGTGATAGCTGACCGTCTTGCTTCCCATAGTGCTTCCCGCGTGGCGCCCAATGCAATGTGTCCTTTAATACCCAACAGCTACCAGTGCCGTGGCTAGCAGGCAAAGCGTGCCACAAGCTTAACATCGTTAGGGGCAGTGCTATAAAATGCGTTTGTAAGCAATTTTACCCAATGAAATTGTTTGTACTCACACATTTTATACAGAAAGGGAAGAACAAAACGAACAAATCTGAATGTAAACCAATATAATTTCTAATTTAAAGAAAAAGTTTTAACCTTTCAAGTGAAAACAGGTTTGTTAGCGTCACTGCTCCCTTACCGTCACTGTGAATACGTTTAAACAATAAAGATGTGTGTATATAAAAATAAATATGTATTATATATATATATATATATATATAAATAACATAACTGAATGTGAACCAACGTTTGCCCCTAAAAATTGACAAAAGGGTGTGTTTTAGGGAATGCTATTTTATTCTCATTTATATATATATATATATATATATATATGTATATGTATAACTATATATAACTGTATATATATAACTATATTGTATAATAAAAATGCATGGAAACTAATAATTTTGCTGAACTGCATGTGAAGTTAATATTATGGAGGGGGAAGGGGCAATAGAACACTTACAAATATTTATATGTGCATATATATATATATATATATATTAATATTATATATATAAAGTTTTATACTGAACTGAATGTGAACAAATAAGTTTGCTCATTAAAATTGACAAAAGGTGTTAGGGTTAATGCTCTCTCACTGTCATATATATATATGAAATACGCGACTCGATTAAACAATGAGGCACATTCCGACCTGGCTTAAGGAGGTGTACAGGTACCAGGGAAGTTATTGGTGAACTGACAAGGTGTTCCCAGTTCTTAGGACACTAGCAAAACGTGATATTATTTTCATTTATTAATTGCAGAGATTATGGCGTAAAACCTGAAATTATGTTCTCTAATTAATTGCAGAGATTATATATATATATATATATATATATATATATATATATATATATATATAAATTTCCGCTTCGTGTCTGAAATACGCAACTTGTTTAAACAATGAAGCACATTCAAAGCTGGCTAAAGGACGTGTACAGGTTCTTTGAAAATCATTGGTGAATTAACAAGGTGTTCCCCAATTCTAAGGAGCACTAGCCAAACCTGATAAAATGTTCATTAATTAATTGCAGAGATTAAAGTGTCTCCCTTTTATTCCCCCCCCCCCCCCCCCCAATGGTCCGCTACTCTCTAAATCTTTATAACAACATCCCCGATGTGTTATGGCCATGGCAGTAGTTACACTATACTTGTGCTTTATAATATCGAGTCATCCAGGTCCTTAAAAAGATAAGAGCCCATTATATGCATGTATCCCTCGCAGCGCTTATTTTATCTCATAATTTGGCAAGCAATACATATTTTGTATTCTTTAGAATGTCATACCACTTTTCTATGTCAAAGTATAGATGAATTATACATATTGGATCTCTATAGGCATGTGGTTTATATGTATTTTCTTATATATATATATATATATATATATATATATATATATATATATATATATATATATATATAGGTCTGTGAGAGCGCATTCACCATAACACACCTTTTGTCAATTTTAATGAGCAAACTTATTGGTTCACATTCAGTTCAGTATAAAAATTTATATATAGATAATATAAATATATTTATATGCACATATACGTATACATATTTATATATATATAAATATTTGTAAGTGTTCTATTGCCCCCCCCCCCCCTCCATAATATTAACTTCACATGCAGTTCAGCAAAATTATTAGTTCCCATGCATTTTTGTTATACAATATAGTTATATATACAGTTATATATAGTAATACATATATATATATATGTGTGTATATATATATATATATATAAATGAGAGTAAAATAGCATTCCCTAAAACACACCCTTTTGTCAATTTTAAGGAGTAAACTTTGGTTCACATTCAGTTATGTTATATATATATATATATATATATATATATATATATATATATATATATAAAATACATATTTATTTTTATATACACACGTCTTTATTGTTTATACGTATTCATAGTGACAGTGAGGGAGCAGTGACGCTAACAAACCTGTTTTCACTTGAAAGGTTAAAACTTTTTCTTTAAATTAGAAATTATATTGGTTCACATGCAGATTTGTTCGTTTTGTTCTCCCCTTTCTGTATAAAATGTGTGAGTACAAACAATTTTATTGGTTAAAATTGCTTACAAACGCATTTTATGGCACTGCCCCTAACGATGTTAAGCTTGCGGCACGCTTTGCCTGCTAGCCACGGCACTGGTAGCTGTTGGGTATTAAAGGACACATTGCAATGGGCGCCACGCGGGAAGCACTATGGGAAGCAAGCCGGTCAGCTATCACGTGAACAGAGGCCAAGGTGAAGGTGAGCGTTGACACCTGTCTGCGTACATCCAGTACTCACCAAGTGGTATTTACCCTGTAACATGGTTAAAGTAGATCGACAGTTCACATTTTTTTGGCCGATGGGTGCATAATCATCTTAAGCCAAGATAGGCCTAGACATAAGAAGTTGAATGAGCGTAATTTTCTCGTCAGACAGAAAAGTTTGACTCAATGTATGACCGAACGCTAAGTGAATGAAGGCGAAGCGCTGTGGTTCTGTTCATTTAACAGCGCCACAACTGGGTCAAGTAGCTGAATGTGCTAGCCCTTGATTCACGGACATAACTAATTTTGTAAGAGTGGCCTTGGTCTCTGTGAGAGCCGTAAGGTTCAAATTCACGTTCTGCATTTGTTCGATAAGGATGTTCATACTGTCGTTCTTTTAGTCTGCAGAATGCTGAAAATCACTGCACTTTCCCTATTGGCTCTGTATTACAGGAATGTCGTGCGGGACATGGTGCTTACGTTGAGGGCCATTAGGTCCCTCATGGCCTTTACACGCCATTCCACAAGAGGTGCAAAGGCGAGGTTTCTGTTTTTCTAATTTTTTTTTTGCTTTGCGACCGAGCAACTTGCGTGTTTCTACTTTGCCAAGTGGCCACAATGGTAAAGGATCGGTGAAGAGTGACGCGACCCCCCTCCCGCGGTTGGGTCCCCGTGTTTGGCTTAAAATAATTAACTACCTTAATTGCCACATAGCAGCTAAGTTTTAATCAGGTTGAAAGCACTCATGATACAAAACGGAAGATTTCGTTTTTTAAAATCCCACATCTAAAAACCATCATCTTTCACTTTCCAACTATTATATGTTTGTTTGCGTCATTTATTTGAGGGACTCCTTCTTACATGGAATCTCTGCTACATAAGATATAGTACCCTGATACAAGTTAATTAGGAGAAGTAAGACAGACATCTGATCCAGAGGATCAACCTAGCTATTAATTAATGAGAAGACCTGATATCAGCTGAGAAACGGGCCGTAAACCCCGGACCTTTAGCAGTAACTGAGTGTTCATTTAGGCTGTACAAAAGGAGTAATCACTGTGATACCTAAATAACGTACCTCCTGATACACTCAAGGCACCATGACGCTCAGCTGAATTCAAGGAATGTTGAACTATGAGCAAAATGACTGCCAGAGTGCAAACAAATCATGAATTTTGTGAAAAGTCCTTAGGAATGGGTTTCAATGGACTTTTGGACAGATGACAACTTCATTTGAAGGTCTCATAAATGGAAAAAAAATGCGTAAAAATTTGAAAAAAAATACAGGGAGTGCCACCAGTCTGCAGGAACTGATGAACCACTCCATGATCAATATATATCCAAAGAATCATGGCTTTCAAGGCATTAGTTATTCAGATACTGGAGCTTTTGTTTGTATCAAATTTTTAATTATTCTTGGGGGTATTTATGAGCCCAATAGCTCAGAGAATATGGGTAACAGAAACCTTATTTCAGGTTTCCAAGGAGATTTTTCATTAGTCTCCCTGGATGTCAAGTTAGAAGATTCTAGGTACAGCAGTTACAGTTTTTGGCATGGTAACAGATGACCACTTCATTTGAAGGTCTCATAAATAGAGAAAAAATGCCTAAAAATTGAAAAAAATACAGGTGGCGCCACAAGTTTGCAGGAATTGATGGAACACTCCATGATTAATATGCCTGCAAAGAATCTTGGAGATCAATGCATTGGTTATTCAGATACTAGAGTTTTGTATCAAATTTTTAATTATTCTGGGGGGTACTTACTACGAAGGATATGGGTAACAGAGACCTAATTTCATGTTTTCACAGAGACTTTTCATGAACCTCCCTTGATGTCAAGTTAGAAAGAATCTAGGTCCAGCGGTTACGATTTGTGCCCTGTTAACAGATGACAGCTTCTCTGAAGGTCTTAAAAATAAAGAAAAAATTTCGTAAAAATTGAAAAAAAAATACAGATGGCGCCACCAGTTTGCAGGAACTGATGGAACATCCCATGATCAATATTCATGCAAAGAATCATGGTGATCAGTGCAGTAGTTATTCAGAGACTTGAGTTTTTGTATCAAATTTTGCATTATTCTGGGGGGTACTTCGGAGCCCCATAGCTCCAAGGATATGGGTAACAGAGACCTAATTTCAGATTTTCAAGGAGATTTTTCATGGACCTCCCTGGATATTAAGTTTGAAGATTCCAGGTCCAGTGGTTACGATTTGTGCCCTGTTAACAGATGACAGTTTCATTGAGGTCTGAAAAAAAGAGAAAAAAATGTGTTAAAATTCGAAAAAATACAGGTGGCACCACCAGTCTGCAGGAAATGATGGAACATCTCATGATCAATATTAATGCAAAGAATCATGGTGATCAATGCAGTGGTTATTCAGATACTTTAGCTTTTGTATCAAATTTTGCATTTTTCTGGGGGATACTTCAGAGCCCCATAGCTCTAAGGTTTTGGAAAACAGAGACCTAATTTTCAGTTTCCAAGAAGACTTTTCATTGGCCTCTCTGCATGTCAAGAAAGAAGATTCTAGGTCCAGCCGTTATGATTTGTGCCCTGTTATCAGATGACCGCATCTTTTAAGGTATCAAAAATTGAGAAAGAAAATCGTAAAATATAGAAAAAATACAGGTGGCGCCAACAGTCTGCAGAAACCGATGAAACACTCTACGATCAATATCCATGCAAAGAATCATGGTGATCAATGCATTAGTTGTTCAGATATTTGAGTTTTTGTATCAAATTTTCATTATTCTGGGGGGTACTTCAGAGCCCCATAGCTTGAAGAATCTGGGTAACAGACCTAATTCCAGGTTTCCAAGGAGACTTTTCCTGGGCCTCCCCGCATGTCAAGATAGAAGAATCTAGGTCCAGTTGTTACGATTTGTGCCCTGGTAACAGATGACTGCATCTGTTAAGGTCTCAAAAATAGAGAAAAAAATCGTAAAAAAATCGAAAAAATACAGGGGGCGCCACCAGTCTGCAAAAACTGATGAAACATCTCATGATTAATATGTATGCCAAAAATCATGACCATCAGTAACGTAGTTAATGAGGTATTGAAGTTTTTGTATGAAAATTTTGACTATTCTGGGGAGGTACTTTTGGGCCCAATAGCTTGAAGGATATGGGTAACAGAGACCTAATTTCTGGTTTCCATAGACACTTTTCATAGGTCTCTCAGAATATCAAGAATGAAGATTCTAGGTCCAGTCTTTACGATTTGTGCCCTGTTAACAGATGTCCACATTTTTAAAGGTCTCAAAAATATAGAGAAAAAAATTCGTAAAAAATCGAAAAATATAGTTGGCGCCACTAGTCTGCAGGAACTAATGGAACATCTTATGATCAATAGGTATGCCAAAAATCATGACCATCAGTGGTGCAGTTAATGAGATATTGAAGTTTTTGTATGAAATGTTTGACTATTCTGGGGGGGGGGGTGCTTTGGGGCCCCATAGCTCGAAGAATATGGGTAACAGAGACCTAATTCCAGGTTTCCAAGGAGACTTTCATGGACCTCTTTTGATGTAAAGTAAGAAGATTCCAGGTCCAGCGGTTACGATTTGTGCCCTGTTAACGGACGGACGGCCGGACGGACGGCCGGACGGACGATGGACAAAGAGTGATCGCTATAGCTCACTTAAAGTCAGCTGAGCTTAAAAGATAATCAGGAATATATATATATATATATATATATATATATATATATATATATATATATATATATATATATATATGTGAGTAAAACCTCGAAACCTATTTACTTTTTCAATAAACAGGCACCACGTTACTTCTTGTTATTGTTAGGTTGTAGTAACTTTGATAACAGTCTGTATTAGATAGCGTGACTGATTGGAAACATGAAACAAGTATATAGTGACACTCTTCTGATACGGCTTTTACAGCTTGTCTAATATAAAAATCAAAATTCTACATGGAATGGATATATAATTTATATAACATTTATATAATTATTGCAGAACTATAACAAATCCTACCAGAAACCTATTAATTGGGGAATAGCCTTGAGATGAGTGGATGATGGAATTCCATGAAAGGTATCAGTTAAGGACGGGGAATAAAAACTTAAAATAAAACAGTTACACTTTTTTTTCTCATTCATAGTTGAAATGATATAGGTTAACATAGAACAATATATGTTAACGTAGAATTATATAGATTAAGGTAGAACGATATAGGTTAACGTTAAACGATATAGGTTAACGTAGAATTATAGAGGTTAACGTAGAATGATATAGGTAAACGTAAAGTTACACGCAGTGTTGAAGGACCATCCCGTTAGGAAAATAATAAAAATAAGACCAAGGTTATAAGGATTAAAAAAACGCATGTGTTCTACATACCTTTTAGCCAGATGTCGGATGTCGATGCGGGGTACTGGTGACCTTATCTGTCAGCCACTTTGCCGCTTCTGTCCTATCTGTCAGCCACTTTGCCGCTTCTGTCTTATCTGTCAGCCACTCTGCCACTTCTGTCTTATCTTTCAGCCACTTTGCCGTTTTGTCTTATCTGTCAGCCACTTGGCCGCTTCTGTCTTATCTGTCAGCCACTTTGCCGTTTCTGTCTTATCTGTCAGCCACTTGGCCGCTTCTGTCTGTTCTGTAAGCCATTTTGCCGCTTCTGTCTTATCTGTCAGCCACTTTGCCGCTTCTGTCCTATCTGTCAGCCACTTTGCCGCTTCTGTCTTATCTGTCAGCCACTCTGCCACTTCTGTCTTATCTGTCAGGCATGTTGCCGTTTTTGTCTTATCTGTCAGCCACTTGGCCACTTCTGTCTGTTCTGTAAGCCATTTTGCCGCTTCTGTCTTATCTGTCAGCAACTTTTCTGCTTCTGTCTTATCTGTCAGCCACTTTGCCGCTTCTGTGTTATCTATCAGCCACTCTGCCGTTTCTGTCTTATCTATCAGCCACTTTTCTCTTATCTGTCATCCACTTGGCCACTTCTGTCTTATCTGTCAGCCATTTTGCCGCTTCTGTCTTATCTGTCAGCCACTCTGCCGCTTCTGTCTTATCTGTCAGCAACTTGCCGCTTTTCACTTGGCCCCTTCTGTCTTATCTGTCAGCCACTTTGCCACTACTGTCTTATCTGTCAGCCACTCTGCCGCTTCTGTCTTATCTATCAGCCACTTGCCGCTTTTCTCTTATCTGTCAGCCACTCTGCCGCTTCTGTCTTATCTGTCAGCGACTTTTTCTTCTTATTTTGAATGAAATCTAATCATATATATATATATATATATATATATATATATATATATAAATATATATATATATATATATGTATTTACGTTTTGTCAGAAACGAAAAGTGTTTTTTTCATAGCAATAGCGATAAAATGTAAAGTGCTAGAAAGATTTGTGATTGTGATTAAAATTTTAGAATGATTTTAGTATTGGGTGTAATGGCATATATATATATATATATATATATATATATAAATATATATATATATATATATATATATATATATATGTAGCGAATTTTAAGTCGGGAGAACAGCCGGCTTGTCTCCCCTGCGTAATATTTCTTCTCTTTTCCTTCACTATGGCATTGTTGGCATTGTGGTCTTGGTGACACTGTCACCGGAAACTGTTTTAATCTCAGTCTCTCTGGTTGACTCCCCTGAATAGAAATAATTTTTCAGATTGATAATTTTTATATAAAGTTCTATATCATTAACGTTTAGATTTATATTTAATAGATTTATATTTAATAGAGGTCAGAATAAAGGCGATATCAATACAATTATTATGTTTATAGATTCTTACTATCTCGGGGTTCGCCGAAGGTTTCCGATACTGAACGGATATGTGGCATGAAACCTTCCATGACCGGTTTTTGAGAAACCTAAACGCAACAATTGGACAGGTCGCATGGCATGGGTACTTGGGCATGACGTGCCCCTACTGACGATCCCGTTAGGGACATCACGTCAGTACAGCCTCATGTCATGCTATCGACAACACGTCGAATCAGATCTTGTCCACTTTGTTGCAGGTAGGTAAAATTGGCATCTATCTACAACATTTTGAAAACAAAGTATAAATTGAATGTCAATATAATATTCCCTAATTAATAATATTAATATATTTTCTATCTGGGTGCTTTATTTATTTATCCTCGTTTTTCTGACTCGCTGTTCCCTTTATAAACCATTCCCCTTTTATAACACACATTAGTCCTTCTATTTATTATGTTACGAGGTATTGTTAATATGTGTGATCAACCAAAGATATCACATACCTACAAGTAAATAAATATTTACCGAGGTAGATTTCTTGAATTTCCTAGGGGAGATAAACATCCATTATCCGTCCCTCCAAATACAGTGGGATACCCCCTTCGCTCTTCCATCATAGACTCCCAGAAAATAACCACCCCGAATGTTTTCACTTAGAAATTTACTACAATCATTGGTCATATTTATATTCTATCGTGTAATAGCATAATTACTTTGAATGATAACAATATAAAACATTATGTACTTAAGAATGATACTTAGCCTAGATGTTTCACATTTGTATACTTTATGTATGTTATTATAGATAGAAGATATAAACGAAGTGAAATCTTAGTGGTATTGTTTGTGTATAGTTGTACACAAACATAATTTGTGTATGAATAGTAAGATGTAAACAAATATAAATTAGATGAGAGTATGAGATAAAGTTTGATAGATAGATATGTATAAACAAGATGTAGGATAGTGTGAGATTAGGAGTTGTTAAAAAGATATGTATAATAACATAGTTATAATAACATGAAGATTTCAGGTAAACATACATTAACATATCTTGTGTACTTGTTGCAGATGCATAAATTGCATTTGAGTTTATTCATATACATTATAATAAACAGTCCAGTATTTGTAAACAATATGTTGAGTACCTTTATGATAATAAGCAGTCCAATATTTGTGAACAATATGATCATGTGAGTCCAGCCTCATGTCATGCTTATCGACAACACGTCGAATCAGATCTTGTCCACTTTGTTGCAGACAAAGAATAAACAGTTGTCAAGTGTCAGCTGCGTATCGTTTACCATTTGTGTGTGTGCGAGTGGACCACGAACCAGACCCTGCCTTACCGCCCGCCCGCGACATATATATATATATTTATATATATATATATATATATATATATATATATATATATATATATATATATATATATATGAAACAGATGTGTTCAGTGCTAGAATTTCTTTGCTTTAATTACGTTTGCATATAAGCACATTTGCTTGGGCAGAAAAGTCATTATATATATATATAATTAAGTGAACAGAGTACAAATTATGAGCCTCTCATTTCCATGTTAAAACATTTAAATAGGAGAGACAACTTTAGGGGGTGTTTTAATGAATAAAAAAAAACTTATTTTAGATTACGCATGCTGAAAGACATATAATCGGTGCAAGCACTTCGTTTGCCATTGCGTGGCAGCTTCACAGTATCTGAGCCCAAGAAGTAATCGATACCAAGCCTCTTGGTTCGGGAACCTGTCACGCGGCACAGTGCACGGTCCCATTCGCGTATTTTCAACTGGGTACCGGGAAGGTACCAGTGACGTCACACCCACGAGAACAAGCAACCAGTGGCGGCTGCGGCAACTTCATTCGCGGGCAGGCAGTCTCACAGTCAGTCAGGAACTGTGGCGGTTCTTCCCATGTCTGTTCAGCTTGTACCGGAAGCAGGCCTCCTATCTGAGCGTATCTACAGAAACCAGACTACTTCTGACAGACTGGACACTTTGATATAACGTGGTCCTTACTGCTCGGACCTTAACCACTGGAACACTGACTTATGAAGATCTATTAACGCTAGGGCAAAAAAGGTTAGTACCGATACGATCATAATTAGTCTTTAATACATCACGAGAGAACATTTTCTTCAGTATCCTAAAAATCTATGGTTATCTATGGTCGTATGGTGCAGTAGCTTAACTACATCTTGTTTTAGAATGCTAATTGGAAGCAAATACTCTGTTCTTGCTAATTTGTATTTGGCGGCAGGTAAAATTATCATTGAAAATAAATCATAACATTCGCGTAACAGCATATATACTTTAGTCTTCGAACTCCACATCATTGATCTTCACTGCCTCTTTTTGGTATCTGGATTTTTCATGTTCCGTTCTAAGTACACAGAGAACAATTCATTATTTAACTTCGATAAAGGCGTGCAATCCAGTGTGATGTCTACTTAGTATGATGACATCACTCTGTGTGTGTCATACCTAATACTTTCCTGATCTAAAATGAATATTTTGCCTTGGTTTTGAAGTACCAAATGGGGAAAAAAGATATTCAATTTAAATTCAATAAAGCAAAATTTGTACATTGCAAAATTGTGCGTTTAATATCGCCCTTGAACGCAAACATGATTTATAATGTCTCTAATATAATCATGAGCCTGTAGCAGACATACACATAAGTTCAACAAGTGGGGCTGTTCACTAGAATTCAGAAAAAGGTTCTGGAGATGATGGTAAGAAAACTTTTTGCATTTAGTCCATGCAGTGCGAATGACAACAACGTCGTGCGCAAATGATGGGAACACGAGCTCATAGGGAAATTGGGAATATAAATTATTCACAAAAAGAAAGAATAAATAATATACCATTCACTTAAGGTGATTATAAAGCAAGATTTCTGTATTTTTAAAATCCCTCCTCCCTATATTGGAGATCGTCTGTCTGTTATACCCGAGGTTACGCGAGCTTAAGCATTTTTTGTCACCTTTCAGCTAACGTGAACGTTTCTTGATCACTATTAACGTAACTGAGATCGCTGTTAATATTTCTTCCATATATGTCGACGTGTTTATGTCGTATATTGTGTGCTTGTCTGATGGAAGATTTTCTGTCAGTTGCTTTTTTTGTTTGGTTTTCGTAACTTTGACACTGAACGTTGGTCCTCACCAATGTCATATGGCCATGGCTATGGCTACTGATGTGTTCATAATTACTGCGTCATCTAAGAGCCCTTAATTGCGGGGTACTACATTATAAGTAAAGTAGGACCCAATGAGAAGCATTATGAAGCTCCAAGTACTCACAAGAATTTCCAGTTATACCTAAATTGTCTGTCACTTATTCATTGTTAAACCACCAATTTAGGTTTATAGGTTAATATATCTTTATATAGGTTGAATCCTTTCATCGGGAAAAATTGATGAATTTCAGATTAATTACTTAGCTCCGACGACCATGTTGAGCGTTAAAGCTGAGTCCTTGATTGCACAGTAAATTTAGAAGTAATGAAATTAACTAACATTTCTTTAATACAGCATAAAAAAAAAATATATAATTTGTTGGGGCACACACACCGAACGTTGAAGGTTTATGTAACCATACCGTTAACCACTCTAAGAAACGGGAACTTATATTTCGCATTTTTTTTTGGCATACAGTCCGTTATATTCAGAAAACTAGGCGTTTATTTGAGAACAGATTTTTTTTAATGTTACATTAACTGCAATGTATTCGGTAAATTAAAATAAAATTAATGATACCATAAATAAGTCATTGAAAAAAATGATGTTATTCCTGGATAAAATTATGTGAGAAGTGATTGGTGTATGGGAGCTCTCCCCCTACGGTTCCGCATATAAAAACTGCACTGTAAGTACGAGTCGGTCCCTATTTCTTTTAAGTTATGCAAATGTTACAAAGGTTTTTACCAAATTAAAATATTACTTAGCGAGCGTACTCTTTGCTCTACTCCTTCGTGTATGGAGGGTCCCATCTGACACAGGGTGGGCTTACTAAAGGTCCATGTAATTCTAGATCATTTTATGTTTACCTATGACAACAGCTGACCTGGATGAGGCAAGCTTTCTGTCTCTTCCGAAGAAACTATTGGTGGTTATATATAGGAAAACAGGGTTTTTCATACTAGCTTCAAGTTGATAAATCGTCCCTGGTCACGTGGTCATCTTCCCCTCAATCAGGCATACCAGCTGCACACAATCCACAGACTGTAAAAAATAGCTGGTCTGAAAGTTTGTCTCCGGTCTTAAAGAGATATATTTTAGGATGATTTTTGGAAGATAAACGAACTAAACTTGATCATTTTTATAATGCTTTTTGTACAGCCATTCTTGATAATGACGAAGCACTTTGGTTGCATGTCAGTCAGTTATTTATTTCTTAATAATACACGGTTTGCCAGTAGAGAAGATATTTATACTTTAATTTCTTCAACGTCGAGATATTCTTTGATTTATCAGATGAAATGAGAACACTAGTGAAGGAATTTCCTTGTTGATAGATAATGAAATTTTATATTTTTATCATGACTTTCTTGACCAAGAAAATAATTACAAGTACATGGTAATTATAATTATTTAAATATACCTTTTCTTCATTATTGTAATATTTAATATCCATGCGGTATATTCTTCAGATGTTCGACTTGTGACCTCAATGTTTTAGACCGAAGAAAACAAATAATAGCGGGAATTTCAAGCTTTTGAAATACGTGGAATATCCAAAGTTATTCAGGGCGTGCAAATGCAATATCCACAAGGACCACCAAATCTTAAATTTGCCTGCGGAAAATTCTTAAATATTGTATCAGTAGTAGGCTGCCCGTGTCTATACCACTGATAAGACTTATTTATTACCGTTAAACGAGCCATAAATACTTGCTTTTGCTGTTTCGCAACGCAACAGTACAGATATTGCAATATCTAAGAATATTATATAATAATTCACGGTTCTCTGAACATTCAGCTGTATCGGACTTCTCCGGACATAACGAAAGTCAGCGCCACCTAACATGTTTTTCCAGTTATGCCAACAGTTAATGATATATGAAAAACACCGAACATTGAATGGCAGTTGTGAAAGTTGTTACGAAGACAAAGGGGGAAAATCCTAGGCCGATCCGGGAGTCAAACCCAGGTCGGTGGCGCACAAGTCTGGCGAACCAACCGCTTCGCTAGCAAAGCTAGCTTCAATAGCGAGACAGTTCGGTCCGCTTTTATGTCACCCCGTAAAAAAAGTACCCTCTAAAAGCTCCAGAATGCCAGAAAGCTTCCACAAACGCTCGGCTTTTTTAAGGAGCGTCACCTGACGCTGACCTACGCTGATGATTACTTTCCTAGGAGAAAAGTCGGCTACCTCTGCACACACGCTATGACAAAGTTGGGGAAGGTTCGCCCTAGCTAATAAAGAAAATAATAGAACGTTATCAAACCTTCGTAAAAGTAGATATGCACTGAACATAAAACTTCCTTAGTGTGAAAAAAAAACCTTCTGGCGAACGTAATTTCGCGAACGTTTGGGCTCATTTCTCTGACTTAACAAACGCTCCATGGCTAACCCTTGTACAAACGTGCGTAGTGTGAATCAACCTTAACTGGGCTCTGCCCGTGTGTTTACAAATATACAAAAAGTTTAATTGTGGCCGCATACGATGGGACTATAAAACAGGGGGGACATGGACCCAAGCATGGGAACAAGTATTAAAATTCAAACTTTATTTAGGTAGAGATGCACACATACTCTGATTGATACTTAAAAATTAACTGTATCTAGCTCAGTCTCTTGCCATACATATATGGCGATGCAATAGGCAACCCCAAAGCAACCATGCTCTTCACATAATGTGTTAATGAGGGGAATCCAAACGACCTCAAACGAGGCGTGCGACGCTTTGATATGCAAATGTCAGGAAGTCACCCCGGGGACTTTACAATGCGTTCGTTATAGGAGCCGGCACTGAGTTACGTCTGCCGGTGCATCGGATCGGAGGGGGGGGGGGGCTGCGAATCGCACATTTATATGTTCGAGAATTCAGTGAGAAACAAACGAGAAAACAACGAGTGTATCTCCAAACCCTTCGTTGTTGTTTCGTTACTGGGATCTGCATTTTAAGGAACGAAATAGCGTCAGTCTCTTTCGTTAGCATTTCTAGGAATGATAAGAAAACATCTAATATCAATATTACTATGCTCTGCTGAAATCGGTGCTAATGCTGAACGATTAAAACTATTTCTGGGGCGGCGCGTGATATATCGCCTTGACATTAACTTTGCAAGGCTGGTTTAAATGTTCATCCATACGATTGGAAACACTGTAATGTATTTAGATAACTACATTAAAGCTTTCGAGGATACAAAGCGTTCCTTCATTGCAAAGTGGAATTAGGTGTTCAGCTACCAAATTATGTTTTCCCTTTTTAACCAACAATTCACTTTATGTTACAAAATTGTTTATGGTTACATTTAAGGCCTAAAGCCACGGGGATACTTTAGTTTCGGAGGAGTGACTTATTTTGTCAGTCTCAAAATACCGAATTTCGAAATTCCTTATCTAGCCCTATCAGATAATAAAGTAAAAGCAAAATCGGCCAAGAAATGAAGAATCATTTTTGGTGATTTTTTAAAATGTTTGCAAAATTTCAAAATTCTGTTAAGCAGTTGAAAAGCTAGCACCCAGCACTAGACAAGCTAGCTCCCAGCACTAGAAAAGCTAGCTCCCAGCACTAGAAAAGCTAGCTCCCAGCACTAGAAAAGCTAGCACCCAGCTCTATTAGATAAACACAATCAATATTAGTGAGAAATGAAGGATGAGAATTATAATTTGCCAATTGTGGACCAACACCGGACCGAAGGCAAACGACATGGCATAAGCCTATCGAGCCTATGGCCCGGATGACCTAACATGAAAGTCAACCTTTCTTTTATCTGACGTGTATAAAATAAAGGTTATATATTGAACCCTTTCTATAAAAGTGCACAAGCTATTCGTTTTATCTTATAGCTATATGTTTATAACAATTACCCGTTGAAATGTCCGCTAATCGCAGTCCAAACAAGACGTTCTAGTGGCAAACGGAAGTTTGCCAATGTCAGGGGAAGGCACTGCTGGATTAACGTCCGCAAACAGTTAACTTCGGTCACGTTTCTTTTCTTTCTGTCAACATGGGCTTGAGTACCGTGTTTACTAACAGCTTGTAGATATACCCACTCATACATCCGTCACAGGGCCAGAGGCGCTATAAGAACTCTTCTGCGCAGAAGTTAATAATTGTGTACCCCAGAAGGGATAATAAGAGCACCGATAAACCTCATAATCGAGATTTTCCAGTACAATAATTATTTTCCGTTGTTGCACTATATTAAACGAACAATTATATGTAATTTATCATTCATTTATTGATCTTAAGAATTGTTTTCACATAAAGACACATGTATAAATGTACTCATTACTGATACAAGGCCCCTCCATAAACAGATGGATGCGTTTAGTAATCTCTAAGAATAAATGATATATACATTGAAAATGATAGGCTTATATATATACTTCATGTGTCTTGTTCTGTGACAATGCCTCCAAAGGAAAACTAGTAAATAAAGGCACTAAAAGTAATTCTGCAATATAGGCATTAGTTCAAGTATTGAAAAACATCTGGGTTACAAAAAATTAAAAGAATAACCGTCTTTGTAGGAATACAGCTTATTTTTTAAGAAAATTTATCACACATGCACCCGATGTGCTGTATTATATATTAGTTTATAAATAGGGAAATGATAATTCTTTTAAATAAACTTTTATTTATTACACTTTATAGAAAATAAATCTAGTATTGGGTTAGCGTAACTCAGTCGATTAAGGACAGAAATACCATCTGGACCCACTTGGCCTCGTTTTCATTATCTTAACAGACGGTCCAGGCCAGGTCAGACCGTCCGTTAAAATAACGACAATTTGGAGGTATTCATGAACAAGAAGAAAAGGATGAAGGTTTGGAGTGACGCAAACAGGGCAAAACGAAGGAAGCAATAAGATTGTTATGCAATCGTTATGCTTACGAACGCTTCGAGTTTACCCTCCCCCGCCCGCCGATGGTTTGTATTTGTTGCATTTTTAGTAGCAAACACCATCACTAACAACCTGGCCTATGTGATCCAAACTTTCGCAAATTTGCGATTGCGAGGGGATTTGCGGAAGGTTTGTGAAGGCTCGCAATTTTTTTTGCGAAGTGTGCTGAAAACCTCTCGCACGTCTCTTGCAATTTTGCGATTAATCAGTGGATCCGAACACTCGTAACCCGCGTTTTATTGACTTTCGGTATACGCCTGTGTTATGCACAGCAGTCAGGAATCTGCCTTATATGCCATTATATATATATATATATATATATATATATATATATATATATATATATATATATATATATATATAGTGACGGAACCTAATATAAACAGATCACGTATGCGTGATGGACACAAATTTTGTAATGGAGATAAAAAAACAAGTCAGATTCTGTAACACTAAGCAGCGTGAAATGTCTAGGGGAATGAATAAAGAAGTCAGCGTTTTTTTTTTTTGTTAACAAATAACTATAATTTATTCTTAAAACAATCCTAACAATACAATACACTAAATCAATACAATTATACAGTAAAACAGCGTTATAGCAACAAGTCAATACAATCACATAGAAAGATAATGGGACAGTACCTGGATACCAACACCATCACAACGATAAGTCCTTTAAGTGTAAACTCTCGGAGAATGACAGTTTATATACTTTCACACCCCAAGCCGGGAATTTTCCACTTCTCGAACAGTCTATAAGGACCCTACTCAACAGTATACACGCGTTTCAGGAATTCTCTAGAAAAACAGCGCACCACACACCATGGTGTAACGTGACTCACGACCAAGCCAGCAGGACAACAAGAGTTCAACCGGTACGGATTAAACACAGAATGTAACAAGCGGCCAGGCAAGAGCGCAACAACATGAGTTACGCCCGTGCCACATAATAAAAAGAGCACCTGTAACAATATATACATTCACATGTGTATATACATAAATATATATATAATTGTTTATCGGCCCAACGGTTAAGGCTGTACTGTATATTGAAAGAAGAAAAATTATATGCATTTATTTAAGACTGGATTTCAGGTATCAAAGCAACGGGGCTAGGAAAATCCAGAAATCAAACGTGCGCTAAGCTGCGACTTTAGAACTAATCCCTGACGTTAAACTAACATATCACGTTTTTTTCCTTAAATGATAGGAGGGAGGGAAGAAGGAAGGGCGTTGAACCTCTTGCTGCGTTTACCAACACCGATCCATCGTATCCCTAAATTACATATTTAATAACGTTAATTTTGTAAACGCCTGGTAAACATCCGCAAAAGATACTTAAACTTGTCTATTTACACTTTAATAACTGTCATAATCCTCTGTAGAATCAAATGGTCAATGGAATATTTTAATTCTGTACTATTGCTGTCAATTATATATTCAAATACTCCAAAAAATCATGCAGAGAAACACCGATGGAACCGATTGCACCGATGAAAACATAAGAGATAATTAATCAGCTAATTCAGCTCACGGAATTCTGATATTATATATAATATAATAATGTAACTGATATATAATTTATGTATTATATATATTTTATTTTATAAACCTAAATACATTTATAAACGTCATTGAAATGGAAACTCAGTTCTGAGACTTCGGATTAATAACTTTTCATTTAAAGTTTGAACAGTTTATTTCTAAGCAGGAAATATTAGATATTTTTCATGAAATATTCATTTTACTACTATGGTACCTCTATTTAGATATTAATTGTGTATGCACAAAGAATGCCGATTTTCTAGGAGAGGGACCACATACGTGATAAAAAAAAATTTTTAGCCATATTGAATATATAATGGTATATATGTTATGTAAATTTAATGAAATAGAAACATATAATGTGTAAAAAAATACTTATATACATGTAATTATTTTATGACTATATAGTATAATTATTTTATAAAATTTTAAATAAATAAACATTTTAACATATATATATATATATATATATATATATATATGAATATTAATGTTTATTTAAACACATGGGATTATTTGAAAAAAAAAGTGACTGATATTAACCATTTAGGCTTCAGCTGGCATTAAAATATGAAGCATTTACCTGTCTCGGCTCTATTCCGTGCATGAACAGGGCCAAAAGAGGCTGCGAGGGGCGCTGCGAGGGGCGCTGCGAGAGGTTTTTGAAATTCGCAAATTTACGAGTGCCTGCGCCTAATAGTGAGTTTGCGAAAGTTTTGATCACATCCAAAATCAATCTGCGAGAGGTTTGCGAAAGGCTTTTGCTCGCAAATTCCCTTGCGAGACCTTTGATCACATAGGCCCTGGTATGGCTTTATCTGTTTCTATCGAAACATCGGCAGAAGCTACGTTTACTTGGGTTGCGATATGCGATTGCGAAAGCTGAGAGCGTGCGGCATGAAGTCGCGAGCGGCATTTACTTGACGGAAGATAAAAAACTGCGAAATGGTGATGCCAAATAGCTAGATCACGCTGCATTCGTAGTTGATGTACATGTTAAAAAGGTCCCGGGCTATGTGGATTCAATTCTACACTGAGAATTCCAGTTTACCGCATATCTCATTCTGCATACCGCGGACCAACTGAATGGCTGTTGGCAAAATAATTGGGCAAAACTAAATACTTTTGTATACCGCTTACTGCATACCGCGCCAAGTTAAACGCAGCTTTCACGGCGAAAAAAATGGCGAATTCTTGCAACTGTTAACAACCTATGATTATTCAATTGGAAAATCCACAGCTGTTTAATAATGAGAAAAATATACCGGCTTTACGGAGGGAATATGCCGATAGGATGACGGGATATACCATCGGTCTGGCATGGAGTGGTACTCAATCGAATAGAAACAAAGCCAAAATCGGCGAAAGGTTGCATTTCCAACCGGAATGTCAATGAAGTGACAGTATTTCTTAATAAAAAATACCGAGAGAGGCAATGCATTAAAGGACTGCCAGGAACTTTTTTTTCCGCCAACAAGACACTTGAACATGTGGAATTAATTCTGTTTCATGTTTCGCCTGTTTAAGCCAAGTAGATGGTAATCGCTTTAGCTTAACGTGCAGAAACACTGGACGTGTTCCCTCCGATGTCGCTTTATCTGCACGTTAATTTTTCCGCTTGGGTTTATCAAAGAGGCAGATGACACCGCTTTACGCGTTCTGAGTAGTATGGGTAGGTTATGAGTGACTCTGATAAACTGGGTTAGCTATGTGACTAATTCTACAATCTCAACAAACAAATCCCAAACGTGACGATTAGTAGGAAGCACCTTAAATGTGTCACATAAACAAACACAGCTATTAAAAAAATAGAGCCGGGAGGGCCAGTGATGCAGGTGATGTCGTTTATTAAGACCAATTATAAATCATTAAGAAGAGAAGTGGTACCTCTGATAACGTAAATGTCAGTTTCCATTCAACTGAAAAACAAGGCTAACAATGCGATACGATTGCCATTTAATATCAATTAATAAATATCTGAAATTTAAACTAGACCTTATGAAATATGTCAATAACACTAATTCATTGGAACATAGGAAACAGGATAGAGGAAAATATCAATGGACTAGAAATCTTTATTCTAAGGAATGCCAGCCTCTACCATTTGGGGGGGGGGGGGGGTTCCGTGCTTGAATTCACTTATTCGTACATTAGCGACTGTACAGTTGTGAATATTCCTTGGTGACATTCCTGAATCCGGATCATGTGCCGGCTCGACACAGAAATCTAATCGGTCCTTCATTTTTTCATTTCCGAAATGCCCTGAAAATATCATGCGATTCCGTTCATGGTTGCGTGAATTATGTTGTGACAAAATCACACACATAAGCAACAATGAACGCATATCCTGTCGGAGGCAAAACGATAACAATTTTAGCAACTGCATAAAAACCCTGCTTTGGTCGAGGCTTTGATCTAGAGATACAGTGAACATACAATGTATCGTCATTGTGAAAACATGTCATTTATAACTTTTATCAAACACATAAACTCGTTGAAGTAACGTGATCGTTAACTATTTCATGATTTTTAATTAGTTACACTCGTGTATTTAAAAATTATATGTGCAGTGTCTCAGTTATAAATCTCTCAGGCCCCACCTGCCCATTGATGTTTATTTCTCTCCGGCCTTTCTAGACTAGGAGGTTTATAGAAATTAGTATTTATGGTTCGTATGGTAAGCAATACACTAATTAGGGTCACTCTTTCACCTTGGGTGATTTAATTATCTACGGATCCGGTTTCATGTGTGTACATATTTGTAAATGAAGTTAATCATACCAGAATTAAAATGGCTGCATGGCGTTTACTCAGTGCCCCCTTGTTAATATCTTCGTGCCTATTTAGATATTCCTTATACTCAAGTGTATTTACATCAGTGACTAAGGAATCACTGACGCCGGGTAAACTGTTCCAAGGGCAAATGCAGTATGTAAAACATAACGTTCTATTCAGTTCCTTATCCTTAGCACCTCTGGCGTTATTTATATTACAAGAAAGCAAACACAGAGTTACACTATCCTACGGTCCTGAGGAAGCTGAAAAAAAGTTACAAACACAGGGTATTGTTAGCCGATATCTGCAGGTTTTGGGCACCCAGTACTTGCAGATATATTATTCTGCCATTAGTTACACATGGTACAGTGCTATCAGACATCAATATATTTCAAAACGCCGGTATTTTGATGTAATAGCTGTTGTAGGATCTAGCATACAGTCAGAACCGTTTGCATAATGTTTTTTTTTTTAAATGAGTTTCCAACTTCAGGTCTGCTTGAAGTCTCAAAAGTGGTCAGCTTGTATTGCCTGCCTCTGTTTAATATTTGCAGACTTGCCGGCCTCTGTTTAATATGTAAAGACTTGCTTGCCGCACTCTGTTGAGTGTTTGCAGATTTGCCGCTGTTTGTATAGTAAATGCAGACATATAGGCTCCTGTTTAAAAATTGCAGACTTGCCGCCATATGTTTAAAAATTGAAGACTTACTGGCTCCTTTTTACTTTTGCAGACTTGTATGCCTTTGTTTAATTGTTGCAGACTGGCCGGCCTCCGTTTAGTTTTTACAGACTTGCCGGCCTCTGTTTAGTATTTACAGGCTTGTGGGCCTCTGTCTAATAGTGGCAGACTTGCCGCCATTTGTTTAATATTTAGAGACTTGCCGGCCTCTGTGTAGTATTTACAGGCTTGTGGCCCTCTGTTGAATAGTTGCAGACTTGCCGCCATATGTTTAATATTTACAAACTTTACGCCCTCTGTTTAGTATTTACAGGCTTGTAGGCCCCTGTTTAATAGTTCCAGACTTGCCGCCATCTGTTTAATATTTAGAGACTTGCCGGCCTCTGTTAAGTATTAACAGGCTTGTGGGCCTCTGTATAATAGTGGCAGACTTGCCGCCATATGTTTAATATTTACAAACCTGACGCCCTCTGTTTAGTATTTACGTGCTTGTGGGCCCCTATTTAATAGTTACAGACTTGCCGGCATCTGTTTAATATTTAGAGACATGCCTGTCTCTGTTTAGTATTTACAGGCTTGTGGGCCTCTGTTTAATAGTTGCAGACTTGCCGGCCTCTCTCCAATATATGAAGACTTGCCGGCCTCTGTTTAGTATTGCAGACCTGTGGGCCTCTGTTTGAAAGTTGCAGACTTGCCGGCATCTCTTCAATATATGAAGACTTTCCGGCCTCTGTTTAGTATCTATAGGCTTGTGGGCCTCTGTTTAAAAGTTGAAGACTTGCCGGCCGCTGTTCAATATATGAAGACTTGCCGGCCTTTGTTTAGTTTTTTCAGGCTTGTGGGGCTCTGTTTAATAGTTGCAGACTTGCCGGCCTCTCTTCAATATATGAAGACTTGCCGGCCTCTGTTTAGTATTTGCAGACTTGTGGGCCTCTGTTTAATAGTTGTAGACTTGCCGCCATTGTTTAATATTTAGAGACTTGCCGGCCTCCGTTCAACATATGAAGACTTGCCGGCCTCTGTTTAGTATTTGCAGACTTATGGGCCATTGTTTAATATAGTTGCAGACGTGCCGCCGTCTGTTTAGTATTTATACACTTGCCGCCCTCTGTGTAAGAAATGCCCACATAGTGGCTCAAGTGTTAAAACAAACTCGCCTGTTCTGTTTAAGAGACGTTCATATACCGGCCCCTACGTGAAAGTTGTGTAAACTGTTCAATACCTGGTCCTGTTTAAGAGTCATCGGCACTCCGGCTTAAAGAATTGTGTAAACACGGGCTCCTGTTTTTTCTTCATGCCGGCTCTTGTTTTAGAGTTGTCTACATAGCGACTCCTGTTTGAGAGTCTATGTACCGGCTCCTGTTTGAAAGTTGTTTACGTACCGGCTCAGGTTTAGGAGTTTTCTAAGTACCAGCCCTGTTCAAGAGTTGTCTACGTATCTGTCCCTTTTTGTTTAAGGATTTTTAATACGATTGGCAAAAATTGTTTACCTGCCCTTTTCAAAAGTTGTCAAAATGTATACCGACCGTATTTAAAAGTTGTCTTCATTTCTACTTACCTACCCCCTTTTAAGAGTTTGTTTGTCTAGGTACCGGCCCAAGTGGTTTTGTTGTCTTTTTTGCAGTGCTAGTGCCGCCGATACGATTACCCTCCCAGCCTGCCAAGTCCACTTTGCCGTCGTCGACACTGAACGTTTCTATACTAATTACATGTATTCTCTTTATATCTGAGAGATTCTACAGGATTCCTATACAGCAAATGGATTTGAAATCTTGTGATAACTCTCGCTTTATAATAACATACCGGGCGAAGTCGTGTTCCTTTCAATGGTGGCACTTTGTTTTCTTTTACAGAAATTAAAAAATTAAAGAATATCGATTAAGAAAGGATCTGATCATCTAATCTGTTTGGGCTTTACCCATGGTCTTTTGAATGCGTAAAAATATGACTTTGCCTGTAGTCATAATAATCATAATATAATTATAATAATAATGACAGAGACTCCGGTAAGATATCAATAAATGATTGCAATAGGATATATAAATTGGTAAACTGGTAAAGCGAAAGATTATATATACCTCAATTTTTAAAGCAGGTAACGCCAAGCAGATCTTATGTCGGAGAAAAATGCCATGACTATGGTGCCACGTTAGACAGGAATTACGCATCACACAGCTGCCTCCTAAAACTCTGATAATGAGAGACCAATTTGTTTTATATAATAATACAATTAAACAATCAATACACTGGTGCACACGAAGTAGGCCGAGTACTCTGTGTACCATAATCACATAGGTCTGCTTCGCCACCGAATGAAAGCAACCCTGCTACTGCATTAATGCTTGATCAATTTTGCCTCCGTGGCATAATGGTCTGTCAGAGAGACAGAAACTGTAATACAGGAATGTCACATCAGAAATCTGGATGAGGAAACAAAGATTGCTATCCCTGACAACGTCTAACTTAATATAAACCAGACCTAAGATAGATTTAAGTACTTCCTGATAGCACCAAGTATAATGTGAAAAGATTCAGTTTTATCTCGGGGTAGTGGTTAATTTCCGCGCATGCGTGTTGAAGTTAAGACGCCTTTCAATTGTTACATGATTTACAATAAGTTCTGCAAAATGCAGGAAATGACAGTGGTTATGTGATTGGGATAATTGTTTTTGCTTTGGTTTATTGCATCAACAGAAATGCTGAAGACAGAATTCGGCTTATTTGAACAAGAATGTACAGCGAGAGGTTATATTGAATGTTACAATCCGGCTTATTTTACCTATTCGTGTTCGGCATTTTCAAGAACCATTGCGACCAGTCTGTTAATATCTTCAGTATTACAAAAGTGGCCACAGTGATTCAAGATTTCCGCAGATTTGTCCTTCAAGGGCTAAAGTTTAATTATAAACTGTGGGAACGATCTTATGTGCCTAATTTGAAGAACATATTGAGCACTTCTTTTAAAGTTATAGGGGTAATAAAAATCCCAGAATTCCGCTTGACCTTTACGATCAAGTTCAAGGGTGTTCAAAATCCTCTGAGAACATGGTGAGAACAACTAATGTGTCAAAGTTGAGGGGAAACTTGCACGACTTAAATAGTTATAGGGTTAATAAAAATCCATATTCCACAAATTTGACTTTCAAGATCAAGGTCACAGTTCTTTAATTTAACCGGGAATATTGTGTTGGTAATCTTCAATCACATTCAAACTACCCCGGGGATAATTTGAAATCAATTTCATTTTACCTGGATGGATCCTGCAATGGGGATGGTTTGTAGTCTTTTCACCGAGACCTATGTCTGTGAATCACCACTTTAGATAACGCCCACGGTCAGTCTTTCTTTTCTTATCACGTCAGTATAGTCATATATGGAAGTGCATGGAATGGTGTTACGTTCTACGTGAAAGGACTAAACCGGAATTTACCTTGATATTCACTTCTTTTTATTTACCAGACCTGTTTTGATGAAGCAGATACTTCCCTGTCTCTGATCAGCAGGGCTAGTTAAATCCCGCCATTTACTTGAAACAGACATATCATTCATTGGGCTAGATGTAGCAGATGTTTTCCCTTTTATCTTCCGACTACTCCAGAAGCGCTAAGGAAATCCTACGCAGAAGGAGAATGCGTTTCCATTTAGAGTGACGTAAACTGAAACCCTCCAGTTCAGATGCAGTACAAAGCACCTTTGTATCGAATTGTTGCTCAATTGACAAAATGGGTAATTTATTTTCGACAAGCACATTATCTGAGAGCCATGAATAAAACAATATGATAAGCATGACGTTTGATCTGTTTTTCTTGTCTTTCTCTTCTTTACAATTGATATTCCTCCGCTGTGCGTGACAATTTGATTTTTTCTTCACAATTAAGTAAAAACTTGATGGACAAGAGAATCAGATATGATGTCACTTTTTCGTTCGCCAGTACTGAACTGAATCAGGGATAAATGACATGATATGTCACGGATATATATTCTCCTTCATGTTTTTTTTTCTGTTCTCTCATTACATGGCTGAAGGCATTCCATCGTCTGTTTAAGCAGTAATACATGACTTGTAGAAGACAGTTTCTATTAAAATAGAATGATGGTGCGATTATTATTATTTTTATAATTATTATTATTATTATTATAATTATTATCATCATCATTTTCATTATTATTATTATTATTAGCTTTTCAGGGGTTCACACAGTGGGCTATTAAAATCAATAATTACCTATTGTTAACGAATCAAACGAATCACTTGGATTCGGACATGGGACCTTCCAAGAGCCCAGTTACTAGGCTACGTTTTAAATTGTTAAATTGTGCTGGATGAGTCATTCATTTTATATATATATCCGAGCTTTGTTCGTTTGATTAATGATGTTTATAATTGGAGTTTGAGTTAGGGGAGGGGAAAAAGTAGGTTTTCCATTCTTATCTGAAGAACACGTCTAATTGTCTCGGAAATTAACTATAATTCGGATCCACTTACAAGGTCAACCAATAGGTCTAAATCCTTGAGCCACCAAAATGACGAATGTTGTTAAGGAGTATTTTTCCTGTACTATTATTCCAAACAACAATCTAACACGACGGTGTCGATATTCAAAACATTGCCGGTAGTTGTGCGTGGAAATTCATATATAAGCTAAAAATTTCAATTATTTTTAGCAGACATGCATAAAATCAATTTGCGTGGTAATTTCTCCGGTGATTTGAGCAAAGGTGTGTGGTTATTTCTCCCGTCATTTTAGCCATTGCGTGTGGCTATTTCTCCCGTCAATGGAGCCACAATGTGTGGTTATTTCTCCCGTCATTCTTCTCCCGCAATTTGAGCCACGGTGTGGTTATGTTTCCCGTCATTTGAGCCACAGTGTTGTTATGTTTCCTATTATTTGAGCTATAGTGGGGTTATTTCTCCCGTCATTTGAATCACAGTGAGTGATTATTTTTCCCATCATTTGAGCTACGGTGTGGATATTTTTCCCTTCAATTCACCCACGGTGTGGTTATTTTTCCCGTAATTTGAGCCATGGTGTGATTATTTTTCCCGTCATATGAGCCACGGTGTGTGGTTATTTTTCCCGTTATTTGAGCAACGATTGTTTGGGTACTTCTCCCGTAATTTGAGGCACGATTTGGTTATCTTTCCCATCATTTGAGCCACGGTGCGTGGTTATGTTTCCCGTCATTTGAATCACGGTGAGTGGTTATTCTTCCCATCATTTAAGCCACGGTGTGGTTATTTTTCCCATTTTTTAAATCACGGTGAGTGATTATTTTTCCCATCATTTGGGCCATGGTGTGTGGTTATTTCTCCCGGCATTTAAGCCAAGGTGTGTGTTTTTCTTTCCCGCAGTTTGAGCCACGGTGTGTGGTTTTGTTTTCCATCACTAGAGCCACACGATTATTTTACTCGTCACTTGAGCCACTGTGTGTGGTCATTTTTCCCGTCATTTGAGTCACGGTTTGGTTATCTTTCCATCATTTGAGCCAAATAGTGAGGATATTTTCCCCGTCATATGAGCCACGTTGTAATGTTGTTCTCCCGCCATCGAGCCACGGTGTATGGTAATTACTCTTGTCATTTGAACCACAGTGTGTGGTTATTTTTCCGTCATTTGAGCCATGGCATGTAGTTATTTTTCCCGTCATATAAGCCACGGTGTGAATTTTTCCGTCGTTTGAGCCACGGTGTGTGGTTTTGTTTTCCGTAATTTGAGCCACGGTGTGTGTTTTTTTTCTCCCGTCATTTGAACCACTGTGAGTGGTTATTGTTCCCATCATTTGGGCCAGGGTATGGTTATTTCACCCGCCATTGAATCACGGTGAGTGGTTATTTTTCCCATCCTTTGATCGACGGTAGGTAGTTATTACTGCCGTCATTTGAACCATGGTGTGTGGTTATGTTTTCCGTCACTAGATCTACTCGATTTTTACCGGTCACTTGAGCCAGGGTGTGTGATCATTTTTCCCGTCATTTGAGGCATGGTTTGGTTATCTTTCTTATCATTTGAGCCACGTAGTGTGGTTATGTTTCCCGTCATTAGAATTAGGGTGAGTGGTTATTTTTCCCATCATTTGAATCGCAGTGATTGGCTATTTTTCTTTCGTCATTCAAGCCAAGGTGCGTAGATATTACTCCCTTCATTTTGGAAACATGGTGTGTTGTAATGTTGCCGTCATTAAAGCCACGGTGTTGATATTTTTCCCGTCATATGAGCCACGTTGTAAGGTTATTTCTCCCGCCATGGAGCCACGGTGTATGGTAATTACTCTTGTCAATTGAAACACAGTGTGTGGTTATTTTCTCGTCATTTGAGCCATGGCGTGTAGTTATTTTTCCCGTCATATGAGCCACGGTGTGTGGTAATTTCTTCTGTCGTTTGAGCCACGGTGTGTGTTTTCTTTTCGTAATTTCAGCCACGGTGTGTGGTTATTTCTCCCGTCATTAAAACCACGGTGAGTGGTTATTGTTCCCATCATTTGTGCCATGGTGTGGTTATTTCTCCCGCCATTGAATCACGGTGATTGGTTATTTTTCTGATCATTTGATCCACGGTATGTAGTTATTACTGCCGTCATTTGAAACATAGTGTGTGGTTATGTTTTCCGTCACTAGATCTACTCGATTTTTTTACCGGTCACTTGAGCCAGGGTGTGGTCATTTTTTCCGTCATTTGAGGCATGGTTTGGTTATCTTTCCCATCATATGAGCCACGTAGTGTGGTTATGTTTCCCGTCATTAGAATTAGGGTGAGTGGTTATTTTTCCCATCATTTGAATCGCAGTGATTGGCTATTTTTCTTTCGTCATTCAAGCCACGGTGTGTAGATATTACTCCCTTCATTGGAAACATGGTGTGGTGTAATGTTTGCCGTCATTGAAGCCACGGTGTGGATATTTTCCCGTCATATGAGCCACGTTGTAAGGTTATTTCTCCCGCCATCGAGCCACGGTGTATGGTAATTACTCTTGATTACTGATCATAATTACTCACAGTGATTGGTTATTTTCTCCCGTCATTCTAGCCACGGTGTGTAGTTATTACTCCTTTCATTTGAAGCATGGAGTGTTGAAATGTTTACCTTTATTAAAGCCACAGTGTGAATATTTTCCCGTCATATGAGCCACGTTGTAAGGTTATTTCTCCCGCCATCGAGCCACGTATGGTTAAGTTTCCCTTCATTAGAATTAGGGCCAGTGGTTATTTTTCCCATCATTTGAGTCACGGTGTGGTTATTTCTCCCGTCATTTGAATCACAGTGAGTGGTTATTTCTCCCGTTATTCGAGCCACGATAGGTAGTTATTACTCCCTTCATTTGAAACATGGTGTGTGGTTATGTTTTCCGTCACTAGAGCCACTCGATTATTTTACCCCTCACTTGAGCCACGGTGTGTGGTCATTTTTCCCATCATTTTAGCCACGTAGTGTGGTTATTTTTACCGTCAATATTGTCATGGCGTGTAGTCGTTTAACCGTCATATTAGCCACGGTGTGTGGTAATTTTTTCCGTGATTTGAGCCACGGTGTGTGTTTATGTATTCCGTAATTTGAGCCACGGTAGGTGGTTATTTCTCCCGTCATGTGAACTACGGTTTGCGGTTATTTCTACTGTCATTTACACCACGATGTGTGGCAATGTTCCTGTCATATGAGCCATGTTGTAAGGTTATTTCTCCCGCCATGGAGCCACGGTGTATGGTAATTACTCTTGTCGATTGAACCATAGTGTGTGGTTATTTTCCTGTCATTTGAGCCATAGCGTGTAGTTATTTTTCCCGTCATATGAGCCACGGTGTGTGGTAATTTTTTCCGTCGTATGAGCCACGGTGTGTGGTTTTGTTTTCCGTAATTTGAGCCACGGTATGTGGTTATTTCTCCCGTCATTTGAACCACGGTGAATGGTAATTGTTCCCATCATTAGGGCCACGGTGTGGTTATTTCTCCCGCCATTTAATCACGGTGAGTGGTTTTTTTACCAATCATTTGATCCACGGTATATAGTTATTACTGCCGTCATTTGAAACATGGTGTGTTGGGATGTTTTCCGTCATATGAGCAAGGGTGTGTGTTAATTTCTTCCGTCATTTGAACCACGGTGTGTTTTTTTTTTTCTCCCGTCATTTTAGCCACAGTGTGTGGTTATTTTGCTCGTCAATATAGTCATGGCGTGTACTCGTTAAACCGTCATATGTAATGTGGTAATTTTTTTCCGTCGTTTGAGCCACGGTGTGTGTTTGGGTTTTCCGTAATTTGAGCCACGGTATGTGGTTACTTCTCCCGTCATGTTAACCACGGTGTGCGGTTATTTCTACTATCATTTACACCACGATGTGTGGCAATGTTCCTGTCATATGAGCCACGTTGTAAGGTTATTTCACCCGCCATGGAGCCACGGTGTATGGTAATTACTCTTGTCGTTTGAACCACAGTGTCTGGTTATTTTCCTGTCATTTGAGCCAGGGCGTGTAGTTATTTTTCCCGTCATATGAGCCACGGTATGTGGTTATTTCTACCGTCATTTGAACCACGGTGAGTGGTAATTGTTCCCATCATATGGGCCATGGTGTGGTTATTTCTCCCGCCATTTAATCACGGTGAGTGGTTTATTTTTCCAATCATTTGATCCACGGTATGTAGTTATTACTGCCGTCATTTGAAACATGGTGTGTGTTTTTTTCTCCCGTCATTTTAGTGTGTGGTTATTTTGCTCGTTAATATAGTCATGGCGTGTAGTCGTTTAACCGTCATATGTAATGTGGTAATTTTTTCCGTCATTAGAGCCACGGTGCATGGTTAATACTCCCATCATTTGAACCACGTTGTGTGGTTATTTCTCCCGCCATCTGAATCACGGTGTGTGGTTATTTCTCCCGCCATATGAAACATGGTGTGGGGTTATTTCTCCCGCCATCTGATCCACGGTATGTAGTTATTTCTTCCGCCATCTGAACCGAGGTGTGTGGTTATTTCTCCCGCCATCTGAACCATGGTGTGTGGTTACTTCTCCCGCCATTTGAACCACGGTGTGTAGTATTTCTTCCTCCATCTGAACCACGGTGTGTGATTATTTTTTCCGCCATGTTAACCACGGTGTATGGTTATTTTTTAGCAATCTGAACCATGGTGTGTGGTTATTTCTCCCGCCATTTGATCCATCTGAACCATGGTGTTGCACACTCATAACATTCATATCATGATAAGCGGTATTTTTTTATTTTGGAATTAACATTTTTTTCTGTTTCCTTTTCTATATCGAGGATTCTCTTCGTTGACTGAAAAGTATCCAAATACCCTTCAATTGGAACTATAATATTCGAAATGCTTCAGCTAAATTTCTTTTAAATATAGACATAAAGATGCCACGTGATATTGGGTATAGCACTGGCAATAGGCGGAGACGTGAATCCCTTCGTGATTATATTTCTGGGTGGGGGTTCGCAAACAGCGTTAATACTTAATTCACCTATTAAAGTTGACAATTTTTGGGCTGTTTTTCTATACTAGACATAAACTCTCGCCCAGTCACCAGAGTTTAATAAAATTACGGTGAGAACGAACTCACCTAATGCCAAATGAATGGTATACAGGACCCCGTGTAATAAGTTACATGTTACTCAGCCGCATTATTTCAAATGTTCTATATAACAACGTACATATAGTATCAAACAGTGATATTATTAATTTAATATATATATTTATATATACATATATATATATCCTTAAATAAGTGCATTCAATACACACTTATTTTGACATCTCACCTTTCAGTTTTTAATCTTCAACTGACTGAAGTTTACAAACGCGATTTAACTTAGATCAGAATAATTGGTGATTTGAAGTTTAAAGCGGTGATCTAAACTAGCTAAAATATCAATGATAAAAATAAAAAATAAAGTTTAAGGACTTTAGTTTTAATGTTAGGTCTGCAACTGCTTTGTTCTCTGTGCATTTAGCCCTGCTATCATTATATGTATACAGGGACATATCATGAAATCATTAAAACAGAACAACGGTTAATTTATATAAGTAACAAATTATGTATCCTGTCACTTTTCTTGACCTGCCCCTTTTCATATACATTGTATATTTTGTTCGTTTTTATCTGAATATATATATATATATATATATATATATATATATATACATACATATATATATATATTTCTGAAAGCAAACAAAAATTAGTCTGTTTATATCTTTTATTGTAATATTTGAAAGTATATTTCGAAAGAATTTGCGCTCTCGGCCATATGTGAAATAAACTCTTATGTATAAGGTTTGGCCGGCAGGAAATACTAAGCAACTTTAAAAGGACAGACCACATAAGTTTAGCGACTACCTCAAAATAACGACCCCTTTTTCACGGTCCTATTTCTTGTTTGCTCTTTATAAAAGACGACACCACCTCGGAAATGGGACCACATCATCATCCAAACTTATGTCGGCTGCTTATTATCACTTATATATCATGGTATACTCATATACATGAAGCGAACATTTCCATCATATGTTACCCTATGTACCAAAAGACCTAAGGTACTCAATGTCGTGGTATTCGTACATAACCTTGGAGCTAGGTGGCTTTTCGAACGAAAACCCCATGATCTCGTTGCCTATAATACGTCCTTTCAATAATCTCTTGTTATGATATTATACAAAGATGGAAATTCAAATGAGCATACGCAAGGGCCCAAAAATAAACATTTTTTACTATTTATCAAAACGAAGCTTACCAATTTATAAAATAAGAACAAACAAACGTAAACATTCAAAGTAATAAAAGACATTTTAACATGTCAGGACTAATGTGCGGCAAAGTGATATCCGATGCATTATAATCGATGTTTTACTCGAATTTCTTGCTGAATTTCAAGTTGATTTTACTCAGTTGTTTTAATTTTGAGTAACCAGAAGCTTGAATTTTTCTTCCCTGTGTGCGGTTGCTATATTTATGCAGCTTCTCAGCTCATGGGAAATTTGATCTCTGTCCTTTACGTCGTGATGTATTATAAAACGCTTAGTTTCTTATATACTTATAAACCGTTTTTAAGTACATTTTGATAGATGATAAATATTCATAAATCGATGCTTTGGGTATATCTAATATTGCCGGCTCTTTTTGAATATTCCATCTTGTAACCATCGGTGAAGATTACATACAGTCGAACGGATATACACATCCCCAATCCCAGAAACATGTATTTTATGACGAGGCAATACGATTTAGGTGCTAACTTCTGCAATCATAAACAAAACTAAGACCGCGCATATACATACACTGTATACTGTATTTACCTGAACGGTTATACAAGATAATTCGGTTTGAATCAATCAAGAGTGTATTTTCCAAAAAAATTAAATATTTAATTTTTAATGTCTACAAACTAAATGTCGACTCTAAAAGAAATAGAAACTTAAGTAAAAAAAGTAAAAAGTAAAAGGCGGAAATCATGGCTGAGAAATAATTTAGATAGAAATGTTAATGTCTTCTTCTATGGTGGGTATATGTCCAACGTATTCTTCTGAAACTACAAATTTTTTTATATATTTAATATATAAGCATGATTTAGACACACGTTCTCAGCTTTTGTTTTTAATTGAATCGGTGGTTTGTTTAATGGTGTATGGCCATCATAATTGAAATAATGCAAATCATATATCTGTGTCTTCGGTTTGGTGAGGGGTGAAGGCTAAAGACCCCCCCCCCCCCCCCCCGCCACTGTGTTATAAGCCGTTAAGTTCATTGTGACCTGTTCGTCGGACTGTTTTTTATGCCCCCGCCACAAAGTGGCCGGGGCATATAGTTTTACCCATGTCCGTCATTCCGTCCTTCCGTCCTTCCGTCAATCCGAAATCAAACAGTTGTACGGACTTTTTTTCGCAATGCCTGCAGATATTGGCCTGATTTTTGGTGTATGGGCAGATAATTACGAGTTACAGATCGAGTTCACGTTTTGTCCTGGTTGACCTACTTTTGACCGTTTTACGGCTCCTTACATTAGAAAATTTCATGAAAAATAGAAATTTTCATGACAAATACACATGTACGGACTTTTCTTCGCAATGCTTGCAGATATGGGCCTGATTTTTGTTGGTGTGTATGCAGATATTGACCAGTTACAGATGGAGTTCGCGTTTCCTCCCGGTTGACCTACTTTTGACTGTTTTACGGCTCCTTAACTTAGAAAATTTCATGAAAAATAGAAATTTTCATGACTAATACACATGTACAGATTTTTTTTCGCAATGCCTGCAGATATTGGCCTGATTTTTGGTGTGAATGCAGATATTGACCAGTTACAAATGGAGTTCGCGTTTCCTCTAGGTTGACCTACTTTTGACCATTTACGGCTCCTTAACTTAAAAAATTACATGAAATTAGAAATTTTCATGACAAAAACACATGTACTGACTTTTTTTCGCAATGCCTGCAGATATTGGCCTGATTTTTGGTGTGTATGCAGATAATGACCAGTTACAGTTCGAGTTCGCGTTTCGTCCCAGTTGACCCATTTTTCTACATTTTAGAGCTGATTATAGAAAAACACTCAGAACCTTATATCTCAGGAACCATTGTGTGGATTTTCACAAAAACTTACTATGGTCATTGGGACTGATGGTCTGTACATTCTGCACAATTTTGGTGGCATCACCTGCAATTTCTGATTTTTTAATGAAATTTTATCCAATTTTTCAGTTTTGGCCTTTGTGCAGGATATCTCCTAAGGTATTCAACTAAGGAACTTCATTACTTCAGTGCTTTTGCATCAAATCTTGGTCAGGTTCAAAGATGGGTAGTCTTGACCTACTTTTCAAGGTCACAGAGCTTAGTATAGAAAAAAAACTTAGGGGGATATTTCTCAGGAAGCATTTGGTGGATTGTTATAAAACATGGTACATACCTCTCCAATTTAAATCTATAACTGATTACCAGCTTTTGCTAATAATCTAGTTTCGCAATGCAATGCTTACAGATACTGGCCCAATGTTTGGTCTGTGGGCGCATAATGACCACTTACAGGTCGAGTTCGCGTTTCGTCCCAGTTAACCTATTTTTGACCATATGACAGATCCTGAACATAGAAAATTTCATGAAAGACAGAAATTGTTATGAAAAATGCACATGTATGGACTTTTTTTCACAGTGCCTGCATACTGGCCTGATTTTTGGTGTGTTCCTTGATAATGACCCGTTACAGATCGAGTTTGCATTTTGCCCTTCTTGACCTACTTTTGACCATACAACACCTCCTGAACTTATAAAAATTTTACAAAATTTAACAAATGTTTCTAATTTGCCCCAGGCGGGGGCATTCGTGTCGTACCGACACATCTAGTTTAATACAAAATCGATTCTACGTTTTCCTTTTCATAAAGGAACGCGCCCGAACCATATGCGCTTTAATTATGAATGCATGGTCATGCACATATGGTGTCCTGAATCATGACTTAAGCAGGACGCCGCCTCAGTCACGGGACTTACATAAGACAAATATATAACCTGGAGAAGGTTCTTCAGTAGAACCTTCTCCAGGTTCGCATGGAATGAAATAATTTATATCAGAAATAGGATCCGTTTTGGCTAAAGATATCTCTCTGCGATGAAAACCTCAAATGATATGTGACATTATATAGGTGCTTCCTAACGTTTCTATATGGCACAAATTTCATACTTTACTGCTGAAATACCTCAACGTATTTTCTTATCCCTTCTCGCCGAAAAAGTACCGGCCTCTGATGGTTCAGTAAATTAAACATTAACGTAGGAATGTCACAAAAATACACGCCCGCCCCAGTTTAATGCAACGTTACCAGTGTTCGGGGAAATTAAAAGAAAAGGTAAAAAAAACTAAAAACATCCGGAATCATCATACGCCTTGAAGCACATGCTATAACCCCTATACAAGGAGGCCACAAGGAGGCCCGACCAAGGATCATGAGTGATGATATTAAATGAAACCATATTGGAAAATTTGTGTATATTATGTACGTAAATTAATCCTTATTTTCGTTCATGCTATCATAATGTGCGCTGGTGTCTGCAGATAAACCATTGGTTCTGTCAGAGGTCGTTTCTGCTCAAAATGATCTTTCTCCAGTTAGGCACTGTGGGACGGCCGGGAATACCCTTCTCAGCTGTAAAACTTAAAAAAAAATAATAACATTTTAAGGAAACACCTGACTTGCGTGGTCCAAAACACTCATTTTCTTATAAGAATTCTTATCTCGGACTGCATGACCCTCTTCACTTCATATATAACCTACGCCGTCTGTGTCTGTAGAAGCCCAGGTGCATTCTGGGCAGTAGACTTCTAAGCCAACAAACCCTAACCAGCAGAGTTCTTGCCCTTGTAAGTGGGATGTGAGTGATCAACGTTGTATGACTGAAACAAGTGTAAGAAATGTCACGTGGCCATGACATGCACAGAGGCAGTTCCGACCAAGAGAATGATGGAACTTGACCTGGGCGAGCGTCGTAGACGTGTATCTAATGACCTGCCACGTACTCTCTTACCGGTTCATCCTTACTCGTCAGATTACCACGGAAAACCTATGTAAAATCAAATATCTTTTCCAAGTAAAACCACTTGATTCTTTCCAAATTTTATTTTCACCTCACCCAGTGATTATTTAAAGTGATTCACAACTGCAAGTAACCATCTAATTAGACATATATTTGATCCTATGTAAAGCCATCATGGCAGTGATGCATAATGACAATTTTTGGTTCCGTTAAATTCAACACAAACACATAAGCGTCATATGATTGTTTTTTTCTTATACATGGTATCAAGGCAATCAGATTTGTTTACCTGGTGGACCTACAGTAGGAGTTATTAGAATATATCTAATATAACTAGAATGGAATGCTCAGTAGAGCACATTCCTCCGCCCATCCATTATGATCTCCGGCCCATTGTACGGTTCAACATTTCATAGGATCACCCGTGTTCCTTTTGCCAATCCTTATACAAAGGGGAAGAGTGTTAAGTTGTTAATTAATCCTATAAACAGACAGCCAGTCGTAATCTTCTGGCTGAAATCTTGGAGGAAGTGACCATTGACACCTTATTGAATTCTAATGGCTCATCTTTACTAGGCGTGCAGTTACAGGTGTCTAGTCATAATTATTGCCGAACGTAAAATAGCTAAAACTAATTAAAATATAATGAAATCCCATAAATCCAGATTTCAATTTGGATCCGCGCCATGCAGTTAAAACTCTCTGGGTACGTCGCATGGATTCGTAAATAATTGCATGAGATTATTACAAACGTGCAGAAAAACCTGGATCGGTCTCTCTATACATATAGTTATGGAATAAAAATGTTATGGATCATCCTTGTTCAGTATCTCATCCCTCAACAAAGTTTCGATGAAATTAGTTTTGCCTACTGCTTCCAATCAAATCAGCTAACATAAAAAAGAGACAGCCGCGAGAACATAACCTCCTTGACTGAGGTAATAAAGAACCGCGAAGTTTAACGAAATGGAATACAAAGAAAATTATTAGGGTTATCATTTTATGCCGACATGGCATCTTGCAGAAACTAACGTACGAGGACCAATACTAAAATGTAATATATTAACATAATAACCAAAAGAAACTGTATTCATACAAAACTAGATATGTTGAATAGAAGTAAGGCATCAGTCAGTAATCTTTATCAAATCAATCAGAAGTCCATCCAGAAACTGTTCCTCTGGAACCAATAATGCTTATATGACATTGCTTAAATTGAACGAGTTCCGAAAATCACATTTATTTCTGCCGTTATATCAAAGAGATCAATAAAACAACCTCGGGCTGACTTGTTGATTATATCATTTACACTGACAAAACAATTTATATAGCGGCACTTCATTCTGCATATATATATATATATATATATATATATATATATATATATATATATATATAATACTCAAGTTACCCTTGTAATACAAGATACTGAGTTGATAAAATCCCCATGATATTGGGTTTTATTAAGTTTGCATGAATCAAACATCCTATAGAATATTAGTTGATTTTGTGAGGACGTGAAAGTAATAAAAGGAGGATACCCGATCAACCTTCACGGAATATTTCCTGCGCTAACAATCTTTTTCAGCTTACTATGTTTTTGGAAGACAAGATTTTCATATAATATGAACATAAATGGCACACTGTATTAATAATTTTCATATATCATAGATACATGTTGCCTTTTTTTCTTTGCTGGTACAAGTTTTGAAGGATGTACTAAAGAAGGATTTTTGTTTAAATTTCCTCTCTTGCCATTTTAAGTTCTCGTTTGTGTTTTAAAATCCAGAATCAAATTTTACTACTTTAGAAATCAGAAAGGATTAAAAAATTTGCAACAATGCGAAAGCGATGTTTTACAGCAGCGAGGAAGTTTGGAAAATGTCAGGAAAATATTTACAATGCCCCAGTGACTCTGAGCATTATCGGGTATCAAATTTATAATGGAATATATTTTCGCGTTCAGTATTTTTAGAAAACAATTCCCTCTAAGATAATCCTTTAAGTTCTTCCTGTAACTGATTTTTCAAATGATGTAAGAAATACGATAAAATGTCTTAGAGAGATGTTTTTTGGAATCTTTAAAGTATTTAAAGGTGAATTAAAGTTACCTTTAAGGGAAAAAATCCCGCAGGTATATAGATGTTTCATGGGCGTCTATTTTCTGAAGCCAGTTTTCCAATGTTTTTATATATTTATAATTAATTTAGGTGTATTGAAAATTTTTTAGTAAAAATTAAAATACGATCATTTGTAATTGTATGACTATAAAACTGAAATTAAAAATTGTTTAAGAATTTTCCTTGTGAAATATGTGTATGGTAACTACAATGGTATATAAGTCGTGATATTGGTGTTAAGTCCGGGATTTGTATGCAAGAATTTTTCAAAATGTGTATGTATCCGCTATTGTTGATATAAAATGATGCTTTACATGCAACGATCTGACAATGCGCAAGAAATGGATTTTGCCTCCACAATATGGGCATGAGTAAAATTAATTGAAAATGGGATCGGCAGCAATCTATTGTTAGTCCAAACAGGATAATGGTCGTGTTGTAGGGTCCTTGTATTTAATAGCAAGGGATAATCAATAAAGCACCAAACAGCAGCCTTTTGCTTAATGTCCGTAGTTCTATATATGTTTCTATCAGGAACGGGATCATATGGAGCTGCTCACGGTCTGATACCATCAATCATCTATTCTATGCTAACATTGGCATAAGCCTCATGGGGTTAGTACACTTTATACTTTGGAAATGTATTGTTTTCCTGATTTACTTTATCATATTTCAAGGTATATTTTGAGCTGGTGGTACCTGGGTAGTTGTTATGAATATAAGACTGACTTGTCCCGATATGCTAGAACAATATGTAACTTATAAATATTCACAAAATCACTATATTTTTAGTTTCTTATTATATTAAACTTATAAAAATCATATGTACCTTCCAGTTTCCTAATCAATCATCTGCAACACAAGTAATATATGAATACAAGCTGAGGAAAATATATGTTACGGTTCACAAACTCGACCGCTGATACACGAAGTTACTTTGTGACCTACATAGATTTTGTATAATGTCTGAGGTATAAAAATAACAGATGCACGTTTAAAATGGACTAAGGTAATTATTAATTTCCTAAATGTGTAAATGTACACTGGTAACGGGATTATTTAAAGATAATTTTAGAATAACCTAAAACACGCATCCACTACGGTTCCGATCTGTATCGACATGACAAATATATAATAATTTCTATTATTCTAACAGATACAAACCATTCTTCAACGTCTGAAAGACGAGGCGAAACATTTTATGTTTGTCATTGGTTTTGATGATATGAACCTTCGTTCGTATATCCTCATTTATAAAAATAAATTGTATTAAGATTAGCTGTAGCCGAAACGAGGCTCGGCACGCTCTGTTTAGCACCATGCATGGCGCTGTTTTCGAATTAAACTTAGTAGCAAGATGGTTAGACTTTTGTAGAGACGAATACTGAACAATGTTATGATGGAAGCGACTCCAGCAGTCTGCAGTCTTGTTAAATGTCTCATTGTGGTCACCTTAGCAATGTTTGTTGCTTGATCCCGTATTATCCCCGAGGCAAATGTAGATTCGCCTCGGAAAGCACAGGAATTATATGCAATAACCTTCCGTCTGCGCTGACAGCCCATTTAGAGGAGCTTCCTTGAACGATACTTATACCGAATTGTCATAGCAACGCTTCTTTAGAAGTGTGTAATGACAGACATAGATACTTCTCCAAATTGCAGGCACACTTCAAAAAGCTGACTGGCAGGAGGCCTTACATGATTTCTAAGAAGGATTGCTGTACATATTCTTTCCTCTACATACCACTTCTAACGAAATTTCTGTATGTTAAAAGAGGTACTTGTAACTGTAAAGTGTTTTTAACCTCAAAGCAAGGAGTTTAGATTTAAATTACTGCTTTGACTGCGCCCCGTCCCTACTGTTGTCAGTTTTATACTCGCCTTATACGTGCTTTAGGTGATTACACTTTTTTGTTACTTTTTTTGGTTGAGGTAACCCTTTCCATTCTTGAGCTGGCTTACTTAAATACTATTTGCATCTGCCGAATTTCATTTCGGTTTCGGACTTCGTGTACCACCCGATTCACCGTGGAGTCAAACAGTCTCAAAGTGCGGTTCCTGGGTGGGTGAGCATTTAATTTTCGGGAAGGTGCCGCGAGACTCGTTTGTGAGTCAAACACGGCCACATGGCACTGTGTTACCATTACATCGCTCACCCTGGGCAGATGGTGTTGGGTTGGGGGTGTTAAATATTTTACAGCTCTTCGGGTGGGGATCGAACTGATGATCTCGCAGCTTTAAGCCGTATTTTCTCCCCTAGACCTTTCATGCTGTTACGGAACCTAATAACCACAGATCACGTAGTCGTGACGCGCATAAATGTTGTTATGGAGACCAAAAAAATCAGATTATGTAACACTAGGCAGCGTGAAATGTCTAAGGCAATGTATAGTGATCCCAAAGACAATATAAAATTCTTTTCAAATTTGAAGAAGATCTATAACTGCTGTAATTATCGGAAAGGTCCACAAACTGACTAATACTCTTCCGTGTACGCTGGAATATTTCTCTATCCTCTCTCCTTCGGCTCTAAAACACAGCCCCTATTTATAACTTTTCATCCGAAAATTCTATAAACTTCTATATCACGAACAATCTATAGAACCCAACAATACATAATACAGACGCCCAAAAAACATTACAAGACACGCGCTCACAGGGCTTGACCAGCCCAGAAAGTTCCAGATTAGCATGAGCGCTGTCTTTCTACACGTCAGGCCCCTACATGTGGGCCGGCCCGGCTCGCGAGTCTCACATGGCAACGGACGATGCTAGTGCTACACAGACACATACAAGACTGCTGCACACAATAAAAGAGACATCTGTAACAATGCTTACACGTTAATTAAAGAGAATGATCGGATCGTGACAAACAAAGCCCTGCCTGGGCTTAAGTATTTACGTTTATTCCTAAAATGCTTAAAATAAAACGTGATAACATGTACCGATAGACGTAACTCAGTGCCGGCTCTTATTACCCGTACTTTAGTTATACAATTTGCCGCGAGGTGGCAGTACCTGTTCTAAGCTTTGCGATACAGCACAGTTAATTTGATGGCCCTGTTAGTGGGAAGAATCATGGTTTTACCATTGCATCGACCGGGCCAGTGTAGTCAAACATCTCATTTGTTAATTGTGTTCCTCAGATATTTCTGCCAAATGATCCCATTTTATTTCATGTATGTGCTCCAATGTATCTGCCATTAAATATAAATTGTCCATATGCGGTTAACTTGCATGGATTATTACTTTTCTGAAATTATTGTCTTTAAAATTCATTCCACTACGTACTTTACATTTGGATTTACATATTTTGGTTCTAAACTCCTAAAAGTCATCAGCTAATGACACACTGCTCCAAAATACGAATACTAGAAGATATAAGACATGATGCATTTACAAAAAAAAATACAAAAATACAAGAAAATACAAGATTGGGTCAGTTTATCAAAGGCTTTTATTATTAATGATTCATAATTACAATTCACTTTGGATCAGTGTTTCTTCCTCAAGACCCAGGGGTCTTATCAGCAGGGATGAAGTTTGCATAATATACCAAAAAAGGGCCATCCTGTAGATCTTTTTTAGTAAAGGGAGGGGATTATATGTCATTATGCAGGACTCATGAGATTAGTGACAACATTTTCTCGTGAATATCACATACAATGTTTGCAGTAATTCAGTTCCTGCGTCTTGTACCAAGGTTAGTGACGCGATGAAACGAAAGACGGCTCTTAACTTCTTGTTTCCTTTACCATGGGAAACGTAATTCTCACAAATAAAGTTTGTGAAGTCCAGTATCATACATCTTTTATATAATACATTCTCCAATATAAAAATGATATAGCATACCTACAATGCTCGGAACACTCAGATACCAGGAAGGTTGCCAAATCGGTACATGTATATCTCGGATAAATTAATGACGTCACATACGTTTGTTCAAAATCGAAAAACTTGACTTGCCTATTAAGTCAGGCAAGAATGTGCGCAGGAAATCTGTGGATATGTTTCATCAATATTTCACAAAAATGTCTTCTCGCAACTTACTATGGGCGTTTTTTTTTTTTTTAATCATATTCTTTAAATATTTGCATTATTCGGCGCAAACAATTATAAAGTAATGTTAGTAATTTATCTTGACTTTTGCTTATCTTTGGAGACTAATGTAAACGTGTAATATGCCAGCTGCAAGAAAAGGACTTCTTACACGCCTTTATTTTCAGACTGTAAAAGATCCATATCAGATACATATACTATCTTTAAAGTGGTTATTCTGATTTGTAACACCTATGACCGGCTGCCACCATATTCGTGACCAATTACCAATTCTACCATAGTATCTGTAAAGTCAAACGTTATATGTTAACACTTAAATAATGCATTCTAAGGAATGCAAGCCTCCGCCACCTGAGTGTGTGTGTGTGGTCCCTGTCTTGGGATGTGCAAAAAAACGTATTTGCATTCACTTGTTCGGCCTATATTCCCAAATTCATTCATGTATGCGTGACTGTACATTTGTGAATATTCCTTGATGACGTTCAAATCATGTGCCGGGTCCACACAAAAACCCATTCCAGAAAAGATAGAAAAAAAACAAGACGACATTATCAGTTTATGGAGAAGACTCAGAGGAAAAAAATAAGCTATAGTTTATGTAATTGAGGCTTTGGGTTTTAGAGATATGGCCAATGTAATGATATGTGTGTGAGGGTCGTGTGCAGCGCCTTCTTGTATCCATATTAAAAAATGAAAAAACGATTTCGAGATACTAGTGTAGGACTTATGAGATGTCAGTTTCAAAAAGAGTTCTGCAATAATGTGGCCTTTGGTGCAAGATGAATGAAATCTCGAAATATCTCTATTCACGAGATATTTTACGAGATACTGCAAGCCTTTTAATAAAATCTTGTAGTACTAGTTGAATGCTACCTGATGCAAAAAAACTAGATCTCTCTAGCTTTAAAATTGACAACGTTAGAAAAATAAGACCTCTTATTTTCGAATATCATGACTTTTCTCCCAAAAATTTGTAACCATGGTTACGGCAAATTTGAGTCAGCTACACACCAGATGACAGGCCTTGAAATGACGATTGACATGAGCTATTGTTGAAGTAGATACGACTAATAGTCACAAAGATATGAAGAAAAACCCGTTTTGAGAAGTTTTGATGACCTTGACCTTGACCTTTGACCTATTTTGACCAAAAACAATAGGGCACCTAGAATTTTGGTTGTCCATTACCTCTGAAAGTTTCAAGGTGATTCTGGCAAAATTGTGGCCAGGAGAGTGCAGACAAACAAACGCAACTGACCAACATGCTTGCCGAAATCTTTGATTCCGGCAAGCAATAAAATTCCGTTCACGATGGCGTAACACAAATATACAAACACATGAACGGGGATAAAAGCAAATCATCCTGACGGGGACAAAACAATATGGTCTCTGATCGATATGATAATCACGTGACAACGTTGCCGTGTCTGAATTTCTCTGTCAGGAGATATCTTTAGGAGATAGATATTCGAGCTCAAACCTCGGTTGTAATGGTAATTTTTATAATTTGCAAATGTACACTGTATATATGAGGATGTTATTCCATATATATTTTTGTCTTAACGTACGTAGATGACTGACACCATTGTTGCTATTCATTATGTTTTGTTTATATTTTTATTTGATTTCAAATTATGAGGGAAAGGTTTCTACGTCCAAGTATTTAATTTCACTAGAAGACATTATGGGTTTCCCAGTTCTGTATGGCGACATATACAATTTTTTTATTGGCGATTGGATTGCTGGTTGCAATGTCTGTATTTTGATCAAGAATATATCAGAAATAATTAAGATATTATAATCCCTGAGGTTATATATATATATATATATATATATATATATATATATATATATATATATATATATATACATATATATATATAAATAAAACCATTTGTCTTTGAGCGACTGGCGGGGATCGAACTAGGTACCCAAGCTCCGAGTGCAATGTTTTCCAATCAGGCTTGATACATCCTACCCGACCTATATATGGTTGTATGTGTCACGTTTAGTTGTTTAACGGATAACAGATAAAGCATCTCTCGAGCAGCCGATGGGGTCTTAAAACCTTAAAGTTCACTTTTATTCTTCATCCGAATAATTTATCAGTCTTCCCACGTTCATTTCTCCTGGGAAGAAATAATTAGATACGCCTTGAATGTTACAAGAAATAGCGGGTTCAGTATACTGAATTCCGCGCTGCAGAGAAATCTCTGCTACAGCTGACATTTTACGATTATAAGGACCGAATAGTGGGGCTTAACGCTCGGTTGTCATGGTCACTAGACTTTTAAACTTTGTAAGTACCCTCACAAACATTGCCAATCGTGGAGGGATATGTTTATTTAGGGGATGGTAGAGTCTGTATTGCAGGTCTTCATACAAGTTCCTTTCTTCGAAATGTCAAAAGTCAAGGTTCCTGAATCTGAAAGACGTCCTTACTTAGAGGCTAAAAGTTGAAGCTTAGAGACCTGTGTGGAGGCGCCATTGTTCCATGTAAGCTATGTGAATGAATGACATGAATGTTGTGTTTGCTTCTTTTTCAGTTAGCTGGGGATATAAGAAGTTCTTGTCTCGATGTGTATTTTATATACGGCTATATGTTAAGTTTTGCGTCACCTAGTAAGGTATTAAGGGCCAGCCATTTTATAACCTAATATGTGCGATACTCACGCCCTGTATATTTCTCTATTACATAAAATGTAAGGTGTATAATTGTTAATGTAAATTTGGACTCTGTGTCATTTAAGTGTCAGAATCGAGATATTCTACATGAGTTGCCAAGTACGTACAGTAATTGAGTAGCCTTGATTAAATGGCAACTCTATTCACTCTAAATACACCTTCATTCACCTTCTGTGTACACTTTTCTTTTATTTGTAGTTTTTGTGACAGTTATTAGCTCAGCTGACTGAGAGTCATCGGAGCTATAGCGATCACCCTTTGTCCGGCGCCCGTCCGTGTGTCCGACGCCCGTCTGCCTGTCTGTCCCTCCGTCCGTTTACCAGGCACATATCGTAACCGCTGGTCCTGAAATCTTTTTACTTGACATCCAGAGAGTTCCATGAAAAATATCCTTGGAAACCTGAAATTAAGTCTCTGTTGCCCATATTCTTCGAGCTATGGAGCTCCGAAGTACCCCCAGATAACTGGAAAATTTGATATAAAAGCTCAACTTTCTGAACAACTAATGCATTGATCGCCAAGATTCTTTGCATGGATATTGATCATGGGATGTTTCATCAGTTTCTGCAGACTGGTCGCGCCACCTGTATTTTTTTTTTCGATTTTTATACAATTTTTTACCCTCTGTTTTTGAGACCTTTAAAGATGTGGTCATCTGTTAACAGGGCACAAATCGTAATCACTGGACCGCGAATCTTTCAATTTGACATCCTGGAAGGTCCATGCAAAGTCTCCAAGGAAACCCAAAATTAGGTTTCTGTTACCCATATCCTCCCAGCTGTGGTGCTCCTATTTACCTCCTTTAGCCCCACCCCCCCGAAAAAAGCAAAATTTAATAAAAAAAAAGCTAAATTATCTGAACAACTAATGTATTGATCACCATGATTTTTTGCATGGATATTGGTAATGGGATGTTTCATTAGTTTCTGCAGATTGCTGGCGCCAATTTCTTTCTCGGTTTTAGAGGCTCTTTGAGATATGGTCAATATGTTAATGGGCCACAAATCGTAACGACTGGATCAGAATCCTCTCTCTTGACATGCACGGAGGCCCATGAAAAGTCTCCTTTGAAACCCAAAATTAGTCTCTGTTACCCAAAAACTGTGAGCTATAGGGCATGACGTCTCCCCCAGAAAATTTGACACAAAAGCTTAAGTATCTGAACAGCTGATGCATTGATCCCCATGATTCTTTGCATGGATATTGGACATACAACGTTAAATCAGTTTCTGCAGACGGTTGGCGCCACCTGTATTTTTTCGATTTTTTTACTATTTTTTTTTTTATTTTTTTTTTACCAAGATGTGGTCTTCTGTGAACAGGGCACAGATCGTAATCCCTGGACCTCAAATCTCCCAACTTGACATCAAGGGATGTCCATGAAAAGTCTCCAAAGAAATCAGAAACTAGGTCTCTTTTACTCATATCCTTGAAGCTACGGGGCTTAGAATCAGCGGTCAAAAAAATTAAGAATTTGATACAAAAGCTCAATTATCTGAACTACTAATGCATCATTCTTTGCATTGATCATGGGGTGTTTCATCATTGTCTGCAGACTTGTGGTGCCACCTGGATTTTTAAAATTTATTAAGAATTTGTTTCTATACTTTTGAAACCTTTAAAGATGCAGTCGTATGTTAACAGGGCACAAATCATAACCACTCTACCTGACACTTCTAACCTGACATCCCGAGAGGTCCATGAAAATCTTCTTTCCTGAAATTAGGTCTCTGTAACCCATATTCTCCAAGCTATGGGGCTTATAACTGTGACCTATATTATCTGCGTTACAGTCCATGTTTGAGCACCCCAGAAAAAAACTAGACGACCATAGGTCGAACGCTTGCCGGAAATCGGAAGTGAAACACAGACGGACAGAAAGAACATATTGTCGGATTTCTATTAATGGAATGACTCTCAGGGACATTGCTGAGAATATGTGGCCCGTAGAATGATATATGAGACAAAAGAACAGGCAAGCAGACAAAACTGACAACAAAAGACGAACAGACAGACATAGTGACTTTGTGAGACAAGATTGACACCAGATGACATAACCTAGTGATTGAGAAGATTCAAAGGAAGAAAATGAGTTATAATTTATGTAATTTAGATTTATAGTTTTGGAGGTATGGCGAATTAATGATATACTTGGGAGGCTCGACTGTAGCGCCCTCTAGCAGACATATTCCGAAGACGACAAATGCGTTTCGTATTATTAGTGTATGACATGAGATGTCCCAGTTTTAAAAGGATTCCGTCAAAGCTGTGGCCTGTAGAATGCTATATGTAAGGCGTAAGAACCAGCAAGCAGGCGACTTTGAGGATAACGGTCAAACAGATGGACACACTGACAAAGTGACAGAAGATTGAAACCAGATGCCTTAATCAGGTTATGGAGAAGATTCAAAGGAAGAAAATAAGCTATAGTTTATATAACAGAGGCTTTTGGTGTAGAGATAAGGCCAATACAATGGTATGTGTGTGAGGGTCGTGTGCAGCGCCCACTAGTGGCCATATCCGGAAAATGAAAAGTTTATTTCTAGATATAAGTGTAAGACATAAGATGTAATAGTTTCAAAAGGATTCCGTCAAAACTATGGCCTATAGAATGCTATATGTGAGACGCAAGAGCCAACAATTAAGCAGGCGAATTTGAGGACAACTGACAAACAGACGAAAACCCTGACAAAGTGACTCAAGATTGAGTCCAGATGACTAATCCAGGTTATGGAGACTCAAAGGAAGAAACAAGCTACAGTTTATGTAACTGAGGTTTATAGTTTTGGAGATATTGCCAAAGCATGATATGTTGGGAGAGTTTCGAGTTCAGCGCCCCCTAGCGGCCATATCCAGAAAATGAACAATTGGTTTCGAGATATTAGTGTAAGACTTAAGATGTAATAGTTTCAAAAGATTCTTTCAATACCGTGGCCTGTAGAATGCTATATGTGAGACGCAAGAGCCAGAAGGCGAATTTGAGGACAACTGACAAACAGACAGACACACTGACAAAGTGTCACAAAATTGTGACCAGATGACTACACTAGGTTATGGAGAAGACTCAGAGGAAGAAAATAAGCTATAGTTTATGTAATTGAGGCTTATAATTTTTGAGATATGGACAAAATATGATATGTTCAGGAGGTTCGCATCCAGCGCCCCCTAGCGGCCCTATTCAAAAAATGAAAAAACAATTTCGAGATACTAGTGTAGGACTTATAATATGTCAGTTTCAAAAAGATTCCTGCAATAATGTGGCCTTTGGCGCAAGATGAATTAAATCTCGAAATATCTCTATTCACGAAATATTTTACGAGATACTGCAAGACTTGTAATAAAATCTTTTAGTACTAGTTGAATGCTTCCTGATGCAAAAAACTAGATCACTCTAGCTTTAAATCTGACAAAGTTACAAAAATAAGACCCCTTATTTTCGAATATCATGACTTTTCCCCCAAAATTTGTAACCATGGTTACGGCAAATTTGAGTCAGCTACACACCAGATGACAGGCCTTGGAATGACGATTAAAATAAGCTATTGTTGAAGTAGATGCGACTAATAGTCACAAAGATATGAAGAAAAAACCGTTTTGAGAAGTTTTGACGACCTTGACCTTGACCTTTGACCTATTTTAAACAAAAACAATAGGGCACCTAGAAATTATGTTTTTCATCATCCCTGTAAGTTTCAAGGTGATTGTAGCAAAATTGTGGCCAGGAGAGTGCAGACAAACAAACAGACAAACAGACATACGCAACTGAGTAATATGATTGCCGAAATCTTTGATTCCGGCAAGCAACAAAATACACACGAAATGCCAGATTCCTCAAGAAGGGCTGGATGGATTGTCATCATATTTGGTGTACTAATAGGTCTTGATGAGCTAATATGCATGAACTATGATGCCACCTACATTATCTTAATTAGGTGCCGGTGCAATGACATATTGTCAACATGTCAGTCTGCTGAGCGTCATGGCCCATGGGTCACTTGTAAATCTTTAATTTGTTAACTCAAATCTGTGTAGGAATCATGCTTGAGACATGCTATGTGTTCAGAGTCAGAAACTCGGGGGCCACGTCCTTAGCATGGGACTTATAAAGTTCTTTATGCTGCAACCAATAGACTTGCAAGTTAATGCTCAGCCTCGACCAGGGTAAAACTTACAAGTGATACTCTGCAACCTGTCCTAACACGGGTAATACGCTAACGCACATAACGCTCCGACTACGTCAAGTCTGCAGCGCTGTTCGCATATATATCACGGCCGTAACCTTGCACACATCTTTTATTATTATATAAGATACGTACGCGGGTCATCAGACGACCTAACGTTTACGTTATATGTCATGGCTGACTTAAAATGGGCAACTAATGTTTATTTCTTCATAGAACATCTGAATAAACAGCTCTGACGACATTCGTGTATAAAGTATAGACAAAGTCTTTGATCCAGCGGATGGTGCGTAGAAGATAACAAATCGACACGATATATATGATTGCCTGATACAGATCGCACAATACGCACTAATTTCCTGGTGTCACGTGATAAGTTCTAATGTGTAACTGCACTCATGTCCTTTTCCGGGCCCATGGTCAAGAGGTTAGCCTTGGAATATGGATCAGTTTACTCACTTTGGTTAAATTTATATTATCTGACCATAACAGGTACTTGTTATATGTGACAACGTCGCTCATCCCTCAGTGAACGACCGCTACTGTTCAGCTGATACTGTACGCCTTGTTTCTAATTAGGGCATTTTGTCAAGAAATAAATTGCTCATCCTTGATTGGACCTTGCTGCTTGTGATAAGATCACCTGTGAATCATGACCACTTATTGTCAGTCCCACGGGTGGTCTTATTAGACAGGTTATACTGTATATATAAATATAACACTACCTAAGTCAACGGACATCACTGGACTTAATGCATGGCTACGAATGCCCAAAACTAAACTGGACATCCGCATTGCGGGCTACACTTTAATTCCAACATCGCCTTGACGTAGATGAGAACTCATTTGGCAGTGACACCGGTTCAAGAGCCTATTCTTTTTTTTTTGTTTATTGTGAATTTAATGCGAATTAATTCAAAGCTTCCACCAGGATACGTGGGTTTTCTCTTAACAATTTCCCAAATATGACAGGGTTGACTAAATGCTCGTTTATGAATGAAAGCCCTTTATTTTCAATCTCGTTTTCCAACAGAGTAAACCTCGGAGATTTGGTTCTGAGGCAAGACCCCAAATCATACAGCCCAAGGCCATGCTCTATACATATGATATATATAAATGGTATTCCATGGGCCCATTAAATATGAGGATGCCAAAACAAGTCCCCTGTGAGGAGGCTTAGACAGGGTTACCGCTACTAAAAGTCATACATTGTACGAATCTAGCGCTCAAAACACCGGTGTTTGGGACCATTCAGCAGAACTATGCTCGATGGTGTTTTTCATTCCCAAGAGACAAATGTCTTGGAGAACTAAATTGAGTTAGCTGAACATACATTTCCTCCTGCTATGTCTGTGCAGAAGATGATAACCTTTCACAAAACATGAAAGACAAATTGTAATTTTATTGATATATAATTTAAAAATGGTATATATTATCACTAAACCAGTTCCAAAAATAGCGCAACAAGACAACTTCGTTGATTATTCGAGAAACAATAGTTCTACTCAACATGGCGTTAAATTTCTCATGAACACAGATATTAGGATAAATGTTCTTGCTGACATTTGTTTACTGTCTATTCTATCTAGAAATGTCATAAATATAAGGAAGAATGCAACATATCATTTTTTAAATAAAATATTACTTCATTTGCAGATAGAGAAAATCGTTTTGTTCGTTCAGTGATGACGGATACTAAAGTTGTGAGAAACCTAGGGCTTCCCTTTATATTTAATCAAATTCACAATTGACAGAATATGGAATGTGACTGGCTGGACCTTTTAAATAAAGGCTCTACTTTTAGATGCCTTATCAACATACTACCGTAAAGTACATAAAAGATATCTGAATGAAATTTAATTTGTTGAAACTTGCCACAAGCATGGGTCCTGCGGTAGCTGTTTTCGGCTCCAATGATCATACTTATGGGGTTTTGTCCACCGCTCCGCGGATGCGGGGAACATTGTTTTGGGTTTGTCTGTCTGTCTTACCGTCTGTTTGTCTGTCTCTCTGTCCGTCCGTCAGGTTTCGTTTCCGTGCGATAACTTTCCTAAATATTATCCGATTTCATCCAAATTTGGGTCAGTTATTGCTCTCATGCATACCTTGGTTGGGATTGGTTTTGGAGTGTCTGGCTTGTCTGTCTGTCTGTCTGTCTCTCTGTCCGTCCGTCAGGTTTCGTTTCCGTGCGATAACTTTCCTAAATATTATCCGATTTCATCCAAATTTGGGTCAGTTATTGCTCTCATGCATACCTTGGTTGGGATTGGTTTTGGAGTGTCTGGCTTGTCTGTCTGTCACTTTATCTGTCTGTCTGTCTGTCAGCTTTTCGTTTCCGTGCGATAACTTTCCTAAATATTATCCGATTTCATTCAAATTTTGGGCAGCGATTACTCTCATTCATACCTTGGTTGGGATTGGTTTTGGAGTGTCTGGCTTCTGTCTGTCTCTCACTTTGTCTGTCCATCCGTCAAGTTTTCGTTTCCGTGCGATTACTTTCCTAAATATTATCATATTTCATTCAAATTTTGGGCAGTGTTTGCTCTCATGCATACCTTGGTTGGGATTGGCTTTGGAGTGTCTGGCTTGTCTGTCTGTCACTTTGTCTGTCTGTCTGTCTGTCAGCTTTTCGTTTCCGTGCGATAACTTTCCTAAATATTATCCGATTTCATCCAATTCCATTGGGTCAGTTATTGCTCTCATGCTTACTATGGTTGAGATTGGTTTTGGAATGTCTGGCTTTTCTCTGTCTGTCTGTCACTTTGTCAGTCCGTCAGATTTTCATTTCCGTACGATAACTTTCCTAAATATTATCTGATTTCATTCAAATTTTGGTCAGACATTGCTCTCATGCATACCTAAGTTGGGATTAGTTTTGGAGTGTCTGGCTTTTCTCTGTCTGTCTGTCACTTTGTCTGTCCGTTTGTCAGGTTTTCGTTTCCCTGCTATAACATTCCTTAATAATATCCGATGTCATTCAAATTTTGTCTGTCTCTCTGTCCGTCCGTCAGGTTTCGTTTCCGTGCGATAACTTTCCTAAATATTATCCGATTTCATCCAAATTTGGGTCAGTGATTGCTCTCATGCATACCCTGGTTGGGATTTGTTTTGGAATGTCTGGCTTCTGTCTGTCTGTCTGTCTCTCACTCTTTCTGTCCGTCCATTATGAAGCATACAAAACACCAAGTTCCCAAAGCGGGGGACATTAATTCCATGAATTCGCTTGTTTTAATAAAACTACTGAATACTTTAAATTATGTATAATTGAAAATGTTATATATATTTACATATGTTATATATATATGTGTTTATCAGTAATGTTCTTTTCAACGACATGCATATCTTTTAACATAATTGAATACATATTGGCAGAAAGCGATGGCTAACTTGTGTATATTTATATGTTACATGTGTTATTTGTACTTTGAGCCATGAGGCCTTTCTATGATGAATTTTTGTTGTTAGCTTTGTTTGATTTAAACCCATATATACTCATTAGAGGATGCGGGGTACACAACCTTTTAAAGATAAGATAATTGCCTCTGCCAGGAGGATACACCTTTTTCTTCGTTCGTGTGAGAGTGTTTTGTGTTTGTTCAAAATATAACTAACAATCATGAACGGAATTTCATGCAATTTTCAGGGATTTCTTGGAATGGTCCGATGATGAGTGTTTACATTATACAACAAATCCGGCACATGATCCGTATTCAGGAACGTCATCAAGGAATATTCACAAATATACAGTCACTAATTCACTCATGGGCCGAATAAGAGAATAAACACGCTTTGGTGAACATTCCACAATAAGAACCCCCCCCCCCCCCCCAGTAAGGAGGCTTATATTCATCAGAATGCAGATGTCTAGTTTTCTTACTTTTACAGTTTGATATTAAATAATTGTTGATATAAAGATCAAGAACACTCTGTGTCTGTCTTCGCCAACAGATGTCGTTATATTGTGTAAATAGATGGGAGATTTGTGACTGGTACTTTTTGGATTCTATATACCAATTTAGTCTGACATTTCGTAGTACCAAGAATGGTAGCAGGACTTTACAGTATAAAGATATCTCGCATTTGAAGAAAACACTATTATACGTATAAATCCATTTTCCAAACTGGCTGTTTTGAACTTAGAAATTAGTGCATATATCACTTAAAAATAAATTCTACGTTAATTCCCTAAAGCCTCATAATATCAAATTTAAAAATAAATAAGTTCCCGTCTGAAGTAAGTTCTCTCAAATAAACTTTTTTTCCGAACCACTGCTGTTTTGAGCCTCTGATTGTGTTTCACACCACGTTCACTAATAGAACTTTCCATGTCTTTTTTACACGTCATGACGTAGCTACTAAAAGCAACCTGAAAAAGTCTTTCTAAAAATCGATATTTCTGCATGCCATGTGTAAGTTGGATCTTATGGTAAAGGGCTTAACGAAATAGTTGCCTTGTGAATCAGTGTGCACTTTTATCTATACCTTGCCACTTTGTTTTCTTTTTATTAAGCTCTATCAGCATAGTGTTAATTACCAGCAAGCAAATCACAATATAAATTAACTTATTGTTCAGCGTATTATTCATGTAACCATCCATCGGTCGGAAAGGTTTACTTGTCATATTACCCTAGTCATATTGCTAATACCTTCTTGTTGCTTGCGTGCACTCACACTATTTCTTATCTAGTCACAAATAATATAAAATACTGAAAACATGAACGTGCAGTGTTCTGCATATATATATAAGGTAGTGTTACCCTCCGATGTAAAGTGCTCTATGGCCTACAGACTAGGCCACAGCGGTATAGTGCCGCCACCAAACAAATTCACTCTGAAATGTTTTAAAATCTAGCATTCATACTAATTTCTACGCATCCGCTCAATCACCACCCCCCCCCCCCCCCCCCCCCCACCACGGGCACCCGCTGGGCAGACTCATTTGTTCAGGTGGTTGCTCTCTCACTGCTGCCTCGTAAAGTCCATTGGATGACTGAAAAGTTCTACTTTATCCTGGTCTAAAGGGCTTAACGACCTCCAGCTGGGAGACCTGCACCACTTGGTATGTGTCTAGTACATTTGCCTTTTATATTCCTTTTTATATTGTATATTTGCCTTTTGAATTGTATATTTTCATAGTATATGTGTATTGTATATTTATATCATATGTGTATACTACTGATATGTTACTGTACCCAGGACCCTTTTAAACATCAGCTTACTTGCTAATGGGCTTCTTGGTAAAATATCTTTGTATTAATTATAAACATTAACATCACAATAAACCTCTGTGCCCTGTTATGTTCCAGTATCGCACGTGTACCCCGCCCAATCCTATTGTGCCCCCGAGGACAATAGGATCAGTGTCAGTCATTAAATGTTCCCCCCAATACGCACAAAGCATAATCTCGTAATCTCGTAAAGTCTCGGCTTTTCAAACCACGCCGTTAGCTTCATTCTAACAACATTCACCTGATGATCGGGTCGCATCCCGTGAAACAGACTGTAGTGAATTTACAGTGGTTTTTTTCATATATATATATAATGTTGTACTAGAATTACATTTCTCATAAAGAGTCAAAAATCGGGTAAAAGTTTTTATACAAATAGATACTATTACCGGGGATACTATCACTGGGGTACTATTACCGGGGATACTTTTATCGGGGATACTATCACTGGGGGTACTATTACCGGTGATACTATTACCGGGGATACTATCACTGGGGGGACTATTACCGGTGATACTATTACCGGGGATACTATCACTGGGGGTACTATTACCTGTGATACTATTACCGGGGATACTATCACTGGGGGTACTATTACCGGTGATACTATTACCGGGGATACTATCACTGGGGGAATATTACCGGTGATACTATTACCGGGGATTCTATTACCGGTGATACTATTACCGGGGATACTATCACTGGGGATACTATTACCGGTGATACTATAACCGGGGATACTATTACCGGGGATACTATCACTGGGGGTACTATTACCGGTGATACTATTACCGGGGATACTATCACTGGGGGTACTATTACCGGTGATACTATTACTGGGGATACTATTACCGGGGATACTATCACTGGGGATACTATTACCGGTGATACTATTACCGGGGATACTATTACCGGGGATACTATCACTGGGGGTACTATAATCGGTGATACTATTACCGGGGATACTATCACTGGGGGTACTATTACCGGTGATACTATTACCGGGGATACTATCACTGGGGGTACTATTACCGGGGATACTTTTATTGGGGATACTATCACTGGGGGTACTATTACCGGTGATACTATTACCGGGGATAATATCACTGGGGGTACTATTACCAGGGGTACTATTACCGGGGATACTATCACTGGGGGTACTCTTACCGGATTTATTCGCTACACCAACGAAACTTCTTGTACTTCAGCTGTTCTGTAATTTCTCTTCAATCAGTAAGTCGAAAAAAAAAACACTTTAAAAGACTCTTCTCTGATCGATAGAATTACACTATAATGGGGTCATGACTGGCGCCTAGGAGTATAAAAAAGACATTCTGCAAGAACTGCAAACCGTTTCCTCAGTGGTCAAGGTCACTGATCAAGTGCCGTTATAAACACCTTACGCCAAACTTCTGTCAAAAGTATGACAACTTGTTATTGAGGATTGTGAAACCGGAGTTTTGGTCACATTTTCAATGAGATTGTACGTTTTAAAATCTTCGTCCGTGCCCCGGAAGACCTCTCATAAAGTGTGTTGTTGTAAATGATAGAAGTGCACGACAAGGTCGTTCAGACTCGTCTTCTCTGGTGGACGGGTTTATAGAAGTCACAACCTAAGTTCATACTTCACGGCCACCCGGATAATAAACGTGTCACTGAGGATTGAGTATAAACTCGTTCTAGTGTAGATAATAATAACCTTTCCTTGATTCATCGGTTGCATTTGTTGTACATGTTAACCAAACTTAAGATTAACTACCGAGGAACGACAAGGCTAATAAAGTATTAGTTTGGAATAACAACCATACCCCTGCATATCTAGGATTCAAGTATGGATTCAAGTATGGATCAATCTAGAATAACTCCAATATGTTTTATTCATTTCTTCAAATAAGTTTTTATGATAGAAAACCTGTTGAAGATGATAAGATTAGTGATATTGATTTTTATATTTAATATCAACATCTAGTTTGACAGTCCTCCCTGACTTTGACCTCGGCGTCACCGTTCTGTCATATTCATGAGTAGAGGGCTCGCAATCAGGCAGTGAAGAAACAAACAATCAAAATCACAATTTTCGCCAGAGCTGTCCTCATGACTTGTGATGTGGCTATTTGGAGAGTAGGCAGGGGAATGCAAGACGTCTTTTTAGGGTGCATGCCAATCTGATAAGATACTAAGCGGACCTACAGAAGATTACGATTATTATTTCCCAGATTAGGAATTCTGGGAAAGCAATCGTTCCCCACAATGAACTCCGGCTGAAACATACACCTATTTCTTTTGCATATATACTGAAGAGAGAAGACGTAGTCTAATAAAACATGTTGGATTAGAATTGTTTCAAGGCAGATCACAAAAAATATAAGTTATTTACGTGTTTGCACTATACACAGAACGCCTATGGGTAATGACGAAATTTGATTTGGAATTGTGACATTTGAGACAAGTAGTCCCCAATACTGGCAGAGGCTGGTTTAAAGTATCCCCCATTTGTCCATGTTTGTTGATGAAGTGGGGCGAGCAAAGAAAATTGCCTTCTATATAATGGTATATTGTATGTTTTAAGTATTATTTACAAACATATACACATATATATGTACTTAAATATTAAGCATGTTGTGTAGGTCAGGATAACTATCAGTTGATCTAGATATAAGTTAAGGCTAGGTTATACGCTGTTAACACATCTTACTCATGTATTACTTACAGTTATTCTATTCTGGACGGGTTATCAAACAGTATTAGAATATTGTATGAAGACACAAAGGTACCTGTAGCATTATGTTTAAATGCAGGATGATTTAAGTTGGGCCCAGCGTAAGCACTGTTTGGAAATGTAGACAAAAGGTTTGATAGATTTGTAAAACACATGGCAGTCCTTAAAAAATAGGCACTGTAGGCGTCATTCGTCTATGCCCGAGAGCCATTACACCTTTGAAGTACTTAAAACATTAATTGAATGCCACATTTTATCTCTTAGACCTGTATCCGAGTTACGTCTATTTGATGTGATGATACAGTAGGTTTTCAGGTAATATCATGTTCAGGCCTCTCTTCCCTTTCAACATTTGATTGGTTTTATCTATCTGTATATTTTTGTAACTCCTGGTATAAGCGCAAAAATAAGTTTCTTTCTTTACAGAGGAGGGCTTCACATTCAAGGAGTCACATTCTGATTCAGTAAATCGCTCTTTCAAAATGCGTGAGCTGAAAATGAAAAAGAGACGGAAGGAAATATCCCTTTGAAGTTACAATGAATAAAACATGCCGTTCTTGCTGCGTACGTGCGTGCGACACCCTGGATTCGTGATATATTTGGTTTATGAATCACCCATACAGAATTCCATAACGGATGGTCCCACAATCGGAGAAGACGGTGACACCTACAAATTAAAATATGTCTTCTCCACTTCCATTGAGAACAAGAGGATTGGAGTGCTTGTCGGTGCCTATGACTGAATACATCACCTCAATCCCTCAGACATGGGAATCTGCGTGTGTCCGTCGATTACTCTGACACCTGCTTGTGATTTCTAATGTAACAGGCCTTTTCATATCAGCAGAGTGACGTTCATTAACTATATGCGTGATGCGGTTGGAAATGTGCACACGTTATGTGAACCTTTCATTGAACTCGCTTCAAAAATCGACACCTTTAGATATCACCAAAAAGGGTTAACGTAATCGGTATAAAATAATGGTAAATACGGTTTATTTTCTTATTAATTAATAGCAACCACCAACTTCAGCCAATAATGAATGTGTGTATCCTGTTTTTTTTCTTAAACAGATCTCCATATTTCATTTGCATCGATGCAACTTTATACTTCCTTTCTAAAAAAAACCTTGCAGGAAACATTTCAAGTCCCCTTTTAGAAAACTGTAAGAAAAATGTGTACATATATCAGATCTTTGTAGAGGTGAAATACATAATGTCATGCAAACCGCTCCGCAAGGTCAAGTTTCGTAAATAAGGTCTCCTTTCCTGACAAGTTGCCGGGAGACTCATGCTTATTAAGGAAAAAATTGAAGCCTGAGGTACATTTTATCGCCACTCCGGTTACCATGAGTGTAAATTGTTGCCAAACAACCGACAAAAAAAAAACGAATTATCGTTTCAAGTTCAGGGCGGCCTTCTTGATTTATAACGAAGAAGTATGGTGTGGTATTCTCGGAGACAATGTTGCTTTTATCCAAGAGGGATTAGATTGTCGGTACCACCATAGAACGTACCTTGCGCAAGAAATGTTATGATTTCATTTTTAATGTTCGACAGGTGCTTTTAGATATAAAAGTATAAAATAGCAAGTGGTACATTTTTATTTGTAAATGGAAGCGAATTCCGGTATCAGTTTGCATTTAGTCGGTATTAGCTGGTAACACAAATTCATATAAAACACTGCACGGTTCTATGCTCGCTCAATCCCTTCCCATCGACCTGTGAATCCAACATATGTTATTCTGAACTTTTCACCGCAAGAACCAAATCCACGGGATTAAGGTGACCATCAGGAGCTTGAGGTTTTGTCATCAAAGGTTTATTAATCTTAAATGCATTAATATTAATTGCTTTTACAATTGTAACCATTAGCCATTAAACGGCAAAAAAAGACAGGACTTCTGAGGTCAGGATTGATCAGTTGAACATGTCTATGTTGCTTAGCGTGGGAAATATATATATATATATATATATATATATATATATATATATATATATATATATATATAGTAGGTAAAGATAAAGAGTGACGCCTTTTAAATAGACTAGACTAACTTATTTAAACCATGTGTGTGTATGTGTGTGTTTGTGTGTTTTACTCAGAAAAAGTTTTATTTGAAATGCTGACACTTATCTGACATAATAACACCAGTTGTGAGTAATGTTTCAAGTATGGTATATAGTTTATAAGGACCTTTGCAAAATAGCGGCTCTTTATTTCTACTAATTTTTGTTTCATTATTCCTCAATAATAAGACGATTTTAATTTATTATATTTCATTTTCAAACATGTTTTGCAAGGATGCCCTTTTCTGCTCATTTGCTCTTTTTCAATAGGGTCCTGGGTAAACTCAGTTTCACATAAAATGAATAAAATATACATCATACAAATTAAACATGACATTATGCTATAATAAATTCATATTTCAGGATTCATTGTAAAAGAGTTAACAATATTATGCAGTTAAAAACATAGTCGTAATATAGTTGAAAATATAAAAGATTCATATCTTAATCTCATGTTATTGATAGAATGGTAGGTTTATAATAAATATACACGAATAATATAAAAGTGTGCGATAACATCAAAAATCTGTACAAACGTTTAAAATGGTCGTTTTTGGGGCAGACTTTGAAGAGAAAGGCAGCTGATATCATAGCTTTAGACCAGCATAACTAAAACTAGACTTAACACGTGCACTCCTGCGCATGGGTAAAATCAAATTATGACTCTAAGAAGACCGGTTTTGTATGGCATCCGTTGCAATCTGAGAACAGTTTTAAAATATTCATTTCTGATAAACATTTATAGACAATTGAACACATTAAATATTGATACCTTTGTTCCACAGTCATCTAATCTAGATGTTAAATTAATGGCGATAAAGATCTAAGGATGATAACACCGTGTTAAAAATGATAGCAAAATAAATCAAGGTACCATATGTAATGACGTGACAGAGACAGCCGTTTTAGCATGCGTTATTTAGCTTCCAAATATTCAGGATGTTATTATAACACCTAATCCTGTAGTCTGTATACTACTGGAAAGTCCAGGACATATATAGTAGCATGTACGGACCCGCAGGGGAAACGCTCCGATGTCTCTCCTTGTATTATTAAGGGAGATGTCTAGCCCAAAGTCACCAGATCCATTTGAATTGGACAAGAAGTATACTTTCTCTGTGCTTGCTGCCACTGCATGTCAGTAATATTCGCTCTCTGAGGAGACGCCTCTATGTATAATACACAAGATCAGAACAGCCTGACACAGCCCACACGGGTCATAGTTTAATTCCGTTTCGGGTCCTCGACATTTGCCGTTTTTTAAAACCCTCCATATCACAGAAGGTTTAAATCTAGTGCAGCTCGTTAAAGTACGAACAATTAAGCTGCACTCCACGTTAATATTTTTCTAAACCGAAATAATTTCATTTTTAAAAAAGATTTTTATTTTTATTTCATTTTCTTTAATTGAAACAAAATTATAATAAGTCCAAGTTAATAATTGATATGATTCTAAAAGAAATCCGTATTTATTTCATAGAAAGTCATATTTATTTACCAAATACAATGAACACAAAATTTTGTAATGAAGATAAAATAAATCAGATTCTGTAACACTAGGCAGCGTGAAATGTCTAGGGGAATGAATAAAGAAGTCAGTGGTTTTTTTGTTAACAAATAACTATAATTTATTCTTAATACACCCCTAACATTAAAATACACTAAATCAATACAATTATACAGTAAAACAGCGGTATAACAACAAATCAATACAATCACACAGTAAAATAAACAATGTGCACAGTACCTGGTACCACCACCGTCTCAACGATAAGTTCTTTAAATGATACCCTCGGAGAATGACAGTCAAGTGTAAAGCTCTTGTAACAATCCAGAAAGTAAACTGAAGTCCAAACAAGACTCGTCACAAAATCCAGAAGAAAGTCTGAAGAAAATCTATAATTGCCGCACTCGTCGGATAAGGTCCCACAAACCGACACACACGCTTCTGCGTCCGCTGGAATCTTCTCTGCTGCTCTCTCGGCTCTAAAAGACAGCCCCTTTATATACCTTTTCACTTCGAGCCGAGAAGCTTCTATTTCTCGAACATTAAAAAATAATACATTATACACGGTAAGCACGCGTTACAGGAATCATCTAGAAAAACATCGCTGTAGGTGTCTCTACATACAAGGGTCCACACGTGACCTCGGCAAGACAAGAAAGCCCCTAGCTAGCATGACAACGAGAGTTCAACCAGTACTGATTAAACTGAGAATGTAACAAACGGCCTGCCGAGGGTGTCACAACATGCCCGTCACACAATAAAAAGAGCACTTGTAACAATATGTATAATATTGTGACAGCACGAAATACGCTTGGCCTTAAAGTAATCTTTCGTCCTGATAAAGCTGTTTTTGATGTATGAAAGGTGATCCAGCTTGTATTCTTTTGAGAATCATCGTGTTGACTGGGGTTTGTATAGGGAGAGATACATGTTGTCTGATGCGGGATACCTATCGTTTACGTTCGATATTGTTAGCTTGAGCGCAAGCAACAAAATCTCATACGCACGCGATAGCTCAAGACTGGGAAAGATCCAATGGCGTGCGAATCCTATGCGACTATTACCCTACCGAAGACCGTTTATATATTCTTTACTTCCGTGACTTTGTTGTACAGAGATCAAACAAACGCTTTTATTTATTTAAATGAAACCTTATCGACACTTTCCCATGGGGACCCCCCCCCCAACCAAAAAAAAAAAAATGGATTTGTGAAGGAAAAATAACTTGGAATACGACATGATAAGATTTCTGACCACGGGAAGTAAAGAACAATCGTTGACAGGTCACGTCCCCCAAGTCACTGGTGACCACTAAAGTCCGTCCCAACACCTTTGTCCGCCTAATTTCCTTCTATTTCTTTTTTATTCATCTCGTTATATCTTGGGTACAATTTTATCACATGAAGTAACGTGGCGATTTGTTATGATTTTAACAAGTATGAATTGAATATATTTATATTTGACACACGACACGTGTTGGTATGTCTGGAAACAGCTGCGAAAACCTTGGCGTCGGTTCAAGTGGCCATCATTATTTATTCCTTTTATTCAAGAGAGACATGCCTGTGACGTAACAAATGCACAGCGCACAAATACAACTGTGACGTCATATCTCTGTGTCGTGTAAGGTCATCAATAAGTCCCATTGCCGGGATCTGTTTTATTTAATTTTCAACTGATTATATGAAATTCTTAAAGAGAGAGTATTAGTTTGCATTCAGATAATAGCCATTTTCTTTGTCTTATTTCTCCATGGGGCCGAGAAAGGTTTTTCAGCTGTAGTGTATTTTGCAAAAATGATCGCGAAAGATAAAGGTGGACCGGGAAGTAGAATGGAGTATAAAGTGGACGTGAGAGATCACAAAGAAAATATCCTGCGAAAATTCTGTCCACGGCGACTGGTTAATTGACAGTTGTCTGAAACTGGTAGCAGACTAACACCGCACGATGGTATGTGAACAGTCATAAGGTCGCACGTGTATAGCCGCAGCTCTATCGCACGACAAGGTCGTAAATATGCGCTCGACAGTTCACAAGTAGTCTCTGGCTACCGTACATTAATCGGTGCGATATCAGCGCGATAGTGACTCTGATAAATGTGACTGTTCCAGCTGTTTTCAGATAAATTTTCATATACAAGGCAGGAACCATGACCGTCTGTATGCTATGACAAGCCGCTATCAAAGATGGGCGTACCTCTCGCTCTAAAAGTGAGAAATCGTAGACGCCCCCCCCCCCCCCCCCCCCCCTGGTTTTTGTTCTTGATATTCAGGTGATAGTATTATGAAATGGCAGACAGAAAGTTATATACATAACAAAGGGTCTATCTCGGTTGATGGACCTCAAACTTATAAATTTCATTCTTCGTTTCTGGATGTCATATCCAAGTCAAGAAACAAGACCCAAGTAGTCTCACAGAAATTGGAAACCCTATCGCTAATGCCCTCGAAGTAAAGGAGTCCCCATTCTTGGCAGATGATCTGTAAAAACCAAAGGCGGCCGACCTACAGGACGACAGGAATATGGTGGACATCACACTTTCCAGTCTAGTGTCTAGACAGTAATGGGAAATTAAGTTACATTTTTGTCTCTTATTGTTTGTCCTCAAATAAAATACAAATTTCACATTAGTAATTGTTAAAACATTGATAAATATAACGTTTACACACTTACAATTTTGATCACATATATGGGAAATACAGCAGATGGGCAATGTAAAGGTGTAGGTGGTAAAGCGGTGCAGTGCAGAGCTGAGTCTTCCCGGTTCAAATGCTGCCTGAGCATTAAAAGCGAAAACGGTAAATTCTCAATCCAACCCCTGGAAAGCTAAAGGTTATAACTAGCCCCTGAATTCACCCTGGAATAATGATAATAAAACATTTGCATTCCTGCTTTCTCCTTTATTCAGTGCACCTGTAGTATTAAATAATCCACGTGCATCCTCTATTTCCACTTAATGGTTTGTGTTATCCTGGTCTGTTATCTCCTTAATTTAAAAGTTTAGTAACGCATAAACCAATATGCTATTAATCACCATATGCGGGTTGTTACAGCAGACAATATGTACTCAAGACGTACTTGAAGATGTCGAGATGTGAACTGACATTACAGTGAAACGTGTCAGCAGCAACAGGCGGGCGACTCTTTTCTGAAATGACTAATGTTTCTGTTCAAAACTTTTTTTGTCATAGTTATTTCGTTCCATTGGGCATACAGGACTATGGACTGATGGTTCTTACTTGCTTAGCGGTCTTTGATGCATTTGGAATTACTCAGTTCTGCACAAGTTTTTAAATTTATTTGTAGTCCCTTCTTGAAAGAAAGATTATTATTAACAAAAATACTCTTATTTAAAAAAAAACGAAGAAAATACTTTGAATGTTGAATTCATCATTATTACGGTTCCATAAAGGTTCTGTCAGTCTCATTAATTAGTGTCCTGGGTGATGATACAGAGGCGACGAAATGATTAAAAATGTAATGTAACAGAGGCGACGTAATGATTAACAGACTGATGATAAAGAGGCGACGTAATGATTAACAGACTGATGATAAAGAGGCGACGTAATGGCTAACAGACTGATGATAAAGAGGCGACGCAATGATTAACAGACTGATGATAAAGAGGCGACGCAATGATTCTCAGACTAACCATCACGCGAGTCACGTGGGACCTGAATTCATAACGAGATAAGGCGCCTTAATTCCACACGATGCCTGGCGTGAGGAAATCGAATTAAGTCCTTTCTCTGTGCTCATAGATTGATCAGTTCATATTTCTACTGACATCACAGCCAGCTAAACCATTGAGACCTTGCACCCAATCACTGATATTGACTGTCTCGGCAAAATTGACGTTATATAAGGGCACTCCTGTTCCAAGAAATGGCGTGGAAAACTTAACGCAACGTCTTCTGTTGCCGGAGTCTTCTTATCAGAGATATTAAATAAAATCGCCAAAAAGAAGCCCTGCGAAAAAATTATAAAAATGCAGTATACTTGACACACCATCTTAAAAATTTTATTGGCTGTCCCCATACAACATACATGCCCTTTTGATCACTTTATTTTTAATAGCGTCATATATTCAGATTGTTTTCAAGTTAAACTTGGTTAATGATTATAAAACTCTAACAGAAAAAAAACAGCCTCATGTATTTAAATTTTTGATAACGCATAAATAATTTATTTTCAATGTGAATAAAGAAAAACATGGACTTCCCAAGACATGAAAAGACACAATATCGAGAAAACTTTACTTGGCGAATATAATGCCAACAACAGAATATGTTACAGGGGATGCACCAAGATTTCAATAACAGATTCGTTGAGAACCCGATATTTCGCCCAGAATAATGATGTGAAAACGATGCAAGTCACTCGGGTTACTTTCTTGTCGCATCATCCTGCTCAACCCTCACCCCATTTTACATATATACTAAAACCCACATGTCACGGATGTCAAAGTGGGTATTGACAGATCATTAATTTCGATATCAACATTACTATATTAATTTTATACAATTTATTCATGGCTTCTGGGTTTTATTTTGTACTTAAACGTTGTTTTAGTCATTTGACAAACGTTGTTTTAGTCATTTGACTAACGTTGTTTTAGTCGTTTGACAACCGTTGTTTTAGTCATTTGACAAACATTGTTTTAGTCATTTGACAAACGTTGTTTTAGTCATTTGACAAACGTTGTTTTAGTTTTAACTGTTTTATTCTGACGCTTTAAAAATCAAAAGGGGCTTGACTGATCGGTACGTGTATCATCATTGTAGTCATCTTTGCAGACCGTCATGGTTTGTAAAGGGTGTTCTTTCGAGGAAAATCCCTGGCGAATGTACAGTGCTTCAGGGATTTTTCTGTAAGATTCATTTTAAAAGTATTGACAAACTATATGTCAATATGAAAGATCACCCGTTACAGCGCGTGAGCCACTGGGAATCGACACTTGTGTCACAAAATATTCACTGTAATGGTTTATCTGTGACATAATTTTATATTGTATCATATGTTATTGTAGGATGAATTTTATTTTATCATGGTTTATTATTCTGAATCATAAATACACATTATCCAAAAAAAGAACAAAAATAACCAAGGCACATGAAGGCCACCGTGCGGCCGATAAATTATAAAATTACATGCTGCTAAAATATGAAAGTGTAAAGGATTCAAAACTATCACCTCACCCTAGGGGCAGCGATAAAGTTTGGAATGAAAATGAAATAACTTTACCTCGATGAACGATAGAGGACGACTAGTTTTCAGAACTTTAAAGGCACGGGAAGGTATTACGAACGAATTATTTACACTCCGTAACGGATATCTAAGGCTTATTTGTTTATTATTTGTTAAAGGTTAACAGAGTTTCACCCGGGCTGCTGAATCTTTGGAATCCGATGACGAAACAAATTCCATTCGTCAAATCTCGTAATCATTGATTTATAAAACATGTGCATCAATATTATATAGCATGGTGTAAACGGAAACAACATGAAGGCTGGTACTTTGGTAATAACCATTCAGAAAAAAAGGGAAGTGAAACTATGTCCGTCGGTCTATAAGTCTTCCGAGTATATCACCTTTTTCTACAAGGATTTGCCCTTTTTACGGCCGCCAGATTTGAAAAACAACAGCGTTAACCTGTAGACACTGCTTCTCCCCAACTCTGGGCACTAGAGGCATCCATTTGTGTTTATAAATGACACATCTGAAGAAGACTTGCTATTTCCAGACAGAATAGACTGCATTATATAGCAGAAAAATACATGCTATATTCAACGTGGACCCCCTGTTGTGTAAAATGACAATAAATCACTTTCTTTCATTTCTCTCTGCCTTCGCTTAATCTTATCAAGTAGTAGTTTGTATGGACCGGCAAACCTGTACGTTCCGTCTCGGCACCTGACATGAAATGATCCCTGCTCAGCAGCACCTCTGGGCGTGCGTCATTGGACTTGTCATACTTCGTTTATTCACGTGAGGCATTGATCGCTCCCACGAGAAAACGGACAATGGTTATGAATCGGACAATTCCCATTCAGGGTGAAAAGAGGAAAAAAGCCCGGCTATCGATGTGTCCTTGTCTTTGGGAATCACAATTCTGTTAGTGTAATATTTGAAGTCTGAATTTTCCTCGATACCCCCCCCCCCCCCCCCGATGTACTCTTAAGGTGAACTTGAGGAAATTTCTTAAATGATAGGGTTTGACTTACACATATGACATCTACTATAGTATGTTTAATTTGAAATTACTGAAAGCAATGGATTCTACAAAAGTAAAATCATAAAAATAGTAAACTCATTTGAGAATTGCATCAAAACGAATGCCGAATGATCGTCCATGTGGCAAGCATAATCCGTAATATCAGTGAGTGTTGATTTTTTGGTTTCATGGATTGAACCAGTCGTATAATGTGAGACGATCAGTTAGTTTGGCCACTGCAGAAACGACGTAATTGACTGCATTAATAACAAGTTTGGTGAAGTAATTTACCCTGTAAAGCATGCCTCAGTATGCAGCGAAATGCGGTGACGAAAAGGCTAGGAAAGCTAGGGTCTGAAAAGATGAAGGAAGCTATTATAATTTTGCCAGATCAGTAATAAATAATTATTTGATAAATTGTTTAATAAATAAATATGATATTAGAATTCCTCAGGCGGATCCTAATGTGGGTTGCACGGATTTGGGGTTAAGTTTCTAAGACTTTTTTTCCTTAAGAAGGATTCTCTCGTTGCATAAAAATCAGCTGTACCCATCACATGCGTGTTTTTTTTATCTTATTTAGTTCATATCCTCTGGTAAACCTTGTATCTGAAATATGAGTCATGACAGTCCAGTCTTAATTGTTGAAGTTATGGACATTTTCACTACTACATGCTTTTGATTTTAACGTCAACCCAATATCCTTTCCGTTATCCTCGCCCAAGATGTGTGAAATAATAGGCCGATTTGATTATCTAGCACAACTACTTTAGAAAAGCCAGGGTAAAGGTCATTGATTTATTGACAAATAATGTGAGGCCCCGCAGTGTTTATGCAGACGTAGATGATTCTTTTATTCGAGGTCATGCACGAGGCGATTTTACACCCAGGGAGGCTCGGGTTTAAGGTTATGGGGAAGAATTTCAGAAATAAATAAAAAAAAAAAAAAAACAGATGAAAATCGATAAGGAACAGGGTCGCTACTTTTACGGCGGTATGAATAATGATTTCACTTATACCTTTCCTAGTGGACGGGGTTTATAATGGAGTCAGACTTTCATGCAGAAGCTAGAATGTCATCGCATGAAGTCACTAAAATGTAGACTACACATGCTTACACCAAACCTCTTAACGATAAGGTATGATTTTGCTTATTGCTTCACGCCTTTAAGATTTGAATAGTCGCGTTTAAAATTAAGCGAAGAAATTTTTCGAGGTCCATATAAACCTGCATATTCTGAGCCACCTGCATGCCCACGTTGGCATATGAGACCATGCAGCCAACCCCTCCATCTCTCTCTATCTTTAGCAAACCTTTTTCGTCTCTTTCCAGGTTCTCCATCCCATCTCAACCCTTCTACCTCTACTGTTCTTGTCTAGTTTATCTTCGGTCTACCCCTACGCCTCTTCCCTTGTAGTGCACCAGGTTAAAGCTACTTTTGTGTCACTGTTGTCCTCTTTTCTAATAACGTCCCCTAGCTCCAATGTCTAATTTTGATATAATATGTTACTGAGTTTATTTTTGTGTTTTTGTTAAGTTCCTCGTTTCTAATTTTCATTGGGCAGTATTTTAAGTATTCGTCTTAAACACTTCCTTTGAAAAGCATCCAGTCTTTTCATATCTGAATCTGACATTACTCATGTCCCTGAACTGTACAACAATGCTGATAGTACATTTCTTTTGAAAATTTTTGACTTCGTGTTCGTCTTGTATCTGGTAGATTTCCACAGTTTATTTAATTTCACAAATGCACTTCTTGCCAAATTCATTCTTCTCTTTATGTCTTCCTGGATCCCTTCCTTGTGTATTTCTGCTTTAATATAAGTAAAACTATCTAAAATACTAGTTTACGAGGAGAAACGAGATTTAGGGTTTTCGCATTTCCAGAAACGAAAACTGTGTAATTACATGACATTTAAAATATCACCTTTAATCTCAATACTATGCAAACGTACTGGGGATTAAGCGTATACAGTTAAAGTAAAGGGCGATTAAAAAACGTCAGAGTCAGCCAATCAAATAAAATTAGTGCATATATATATAAATATGAATATATATATATATATATATATAATGATAATAAATACTAAATATACTTTATATGACACATATAAAATAATATATACTTAAATTTATATATATTTTTTTACCATTAAGGTTTTAACCTGAGAGGTTTTTTATTAGAAATGATACTTAACGAAAAATAAGAGTATCGTCAATACGTTTCGCGTATCATTTTACACATTCACATTACGTATTGTACTTGAATCGGCTGACCGATACCCAGCCGTATTATTAACAAATTACATATAATTTATCTTTGACCTTATATACCAGATACTGTTAAAATATGAAGGAATTTTATTCTATAAAGGCCAACCACCCTTTCCAGCGCTTGATACGTGCATCTTCTGACGGGGGTGGTGTCCAACTTCCAGAATTCCCTGCTCCAAATCTAGTGGTTTGTTGTGCAAAGTTCGCTGCAAAGATCAGCTGCAGCCCGGACAATTCCTTGCTGATAGACAGATGCATCACTCTGTATAATTTAATATACGCTTCCTCGCTGCCACGTCCACCTTTCCTTGAATTAAAATCAATCATTCAATTTTTTTTTCATTTACGTAAAAAAGAAATATTTTACAGAGAATTATACAGAGTAATAAGCAAACTGATATGTTATGGTAATAAAATTTAATTATTCAATAATATGTAGGGTATTTTTGATACCAGCATTGTAAAAAAAATTGGTTAACATTTATTTAGACTATAGCTGATTTGATTATTATGTACAATCACTCATTTCATCTACCGTAGAGTGGTTTATACAAGCCGGAAGTAGGCGGTTAAAGCTTATCCTAGACGTCTGCTTGACCTGCGATGTTTCATCCATCAGTTCCCTGTCTCTATTTACAGCCTCCGAGAACTCTCTCTTAATCTTTCGTCTGGCCTCCATCTTGCCACTAGCCTGTACTCTACAGCCCAGGGGAGCAAGGTGATCTGCTCACCACCTTTCTTACATGTCAAAACATCGTGTGGTCCCCAGGTAGGGCAAGGGTAATGGAACAGAGGTGATAGTACCAGGGGGTTCGCAAACAGGTCTTGCATACTTACTTTTAAAATCTATGAATATTAGATGAAATATTGTCAGCATTTTGTCCGAGTTTCCTAGACTAAGTCCAAGTTTGGTACTTCTTGGATTGACATTGATTTGATGCGAGTACATCTAAATAAAGTGGATAAGATGGTTATTTTTTTAAATCACCGACAATGTGTACATTAATTCCCTAAGCAGGCTCGTTTTACGTATTTTGGGAAAATCATAATCTTAAACTTTACTTTGGAAAAAAATGAACGCAGATGTTCCTGATACAGGGATTTAGCCGTGTTTGAGAGGATTCTGGTTTGAGGACACAAAGAGTAATTGCTAATCCTGCTGCTTGTAAATCCTACGAATACTTCCTCCTGTTGCGGATAACAATGACCCAAAAAGAAGGTAATGACCCGGCCGACGACAAACAATAACGACACCCGACTCTGTCAGATAACAAGGTGACTTCAGTCTATTGCCACTATTGTGTTATTATTCTAATTAAATAATTTACATACTTGTGTGAAAATGGAAAACCAGAATACAATGATCGGAGAGAATATACTTTACTTTATATGGATCGCCGTCTTGGACATATCGAATTCCTGATATTGTAAAAAAGCGTTCTGTGACTAAACTCCTTTGAGCAGTCTCTCGCTTCCTTTCGATGAGATCGCCTGTCTCCCTCCCCCAATAACCACCCCCCCCCCCCCCTCCCACCCACCTCTCCCGCCCCTGCCGTGTCATGTATTATTAACAAGGTAATTCAACCAATTAGGTGCCTCAATGTTAGCTCCTTTGATCCAACAAGACAAATCTTGTTCTTTCTTTACAATACTCGTCTTGCAATAAGAGGCATTATCGGGAATCAGACCAATTTTTTAAAGACTCGTAAACCTCCCTAGGTTAACACGTAATATTATTATTAGCGAATACTTGTACAGGGTGACATGTTAAAGCCTAGGCTAATCTTCCACAATGCCCTGGTTAAAATGATAACAGTTATTGAAGAAATAAAAAAATGGAATGAGGTAAAAGTGAGTACATGCATGTAATCATGTTATTTATCGTATGTACAATCTCAGTTGATTTCACAAACATTTCTAAATGTCACATTTCCGCTGATTTTCCTCTAGGACAGTGATCTGCAAATAGTTGTAGAATGCCGGCATGATGGCCTAAAGTTTTTAATTTTCTTGTTTTGCTTTGCAAAACATCTGCGTTAACACATCACGTCTGACTTCCATAATCTCATAAGACATTGGTGTCTGACTATCGCACGACCAGCAGGGACTACTTGTGACCTATCGTGCAATTTGTTATACGACCAATCAAGCGATATTAGACGAGATTAAAATAGTTACTTTTATTTGTTGAATCCGCTAAGGTGATGTTTTCACGGAATAGCTGGATACGAATTCGACCATGACGATATTTCAGGGAAATATATTGACAGTAAATCCCATGAGTTTCGTAGGCATGCAATACAGGCACATAGCAGCTTAATCAAAACTTGTGGCAGGTGTCAGCTGTGTAGTGGTTATGTTTTATTTGGTTCAATATGTTTATAAACTTTTATTTATGCGAGTAGCAACTTAACTGTGACAGGTCCCGGGGTGAATTTCATTGTTTTTGCCTGAGGATTATTGTGTTTCCTTCTTTTACAATGAAAATATGAATCACCCATTTTTGAGTTACACATAATTATCAGTTTTTAGATATAAACAGAAAAAAACAACTATTTTCATGCAGCAGCCTATCCATAGCATCACGCGGGGACGACCAGCTGTCTACACCGGAGCCTTGTATTGATCAGATAAACGTGTAGCCGTGAAAGAACGACTCAGTAGCCATTCTGATATGGCTGAATGGGATAAACGTGTAGCCGTGAAAGAACGACTCAGTAGCCATTCTGATATAGCTGAACGGGATAAACGTGTAGCCGTGAAAGAACGACTCAGTAGCCATTCTGATATAGCTGAACGGGATAAACGTGTAGCCGTGAAAGAACGACTCAGTAGCCATTCTGATATAGCTGAACGGGATAAACGTGAAGCCGTGAAAGAACGACTCAGTAGCCATTCTGATATAGCTGAACGGGATAAACGTGTAGCCGTGAAAGAACGACTCAGTAGCCATTCTGATATAGCTGAATGGGATAAACGTGTAGCCGTGAAAGAACGACTCAGTAGCCATTCTGATATAGCTGAACGGGATAAACGTGTAGCCGTGAAAGAACGACTCAGTAGCCATTCTGATATAGCTGAATGGGATAAACGTGTAGCCGTGAAAGAACGACTCAGTAGCCATTCTGATATGGCTGAATGGGATTTATTTTAGTCATAACACTACTCATGTCGATGCAACAGCTTATTGCATAATCAATCGAGGCCGGGCATACTTCACGAGGCCGGGCATTCTTCACAAGGCCGGGCATACTTCACAAGATTATCATCAAGCGAGGCCGGACACACTTCACGAGGCCGGGCATACCTTATAAGAACATTACTTTACCGGGACGATAATTTTTACTTTATTCCAAGACGTAGGAATTAACACAAAAATGTGGTCCTTCTCGTTTCTTGCAAAAGACGGTAGGAAACGGAAATTGTACAATTATACATGGAGATTTATTGATTAGCTGACTGTACTGGATCACTCACAGACATGCTGGGTGTAAACAAATACGCTTAGCTGTTCCGTCCTTCTCCACGTCACATGGTACTGTTAGACAAGTCTTTTAACAAAAGTTTATCAAATATGTCAAGTGATATGGCAACTGTGAGAATCTTTTTAAATATAATTACTTATGAAAACCTACTTCCTCGGCGAGATTTTTATTTTATTTTCGATTTCTCAGTAGAATGTTATGTACCGCTAATAAAAGTGGTGTGGTTGTTTTGGCGTGGATAAAAGGGTGAAAATGGAAAAGGGACGCGTAAATTCAGCTTATAATCTACAAAAAGGCAACAAGTTTACTAACAGAAGAACACATACATTAATATACTTATATGTATAATACTGTTTCATTACTCGGGCGGATTTCTCCCTGGGAAAGAATATCTGTCACACACCTGAAACACGGTAGAAAATATAATTTCGAAAGTATTACTTGTACCTAATCCCCTTTAATAGATTAATCAGTTAGTTTATCAATTATTTCGCATTTGATTTTAAATTGATTGTTGTTCTCAAGTGAATCAGGGAACCTAGAGAACAATCGTCCGTTACTTTCCATTTATATGCACAGACTTTATCTTGTCATTACGGGACCACACATCACCTCGACGAGAACTAACGAGTATTCAATAATTAATTAATAATTTACTGGCGGTGCAAGGCACATCGTTAATTGACAGGCGTGCGGAGGCCGCTTGTCAGTCAGCCGAGACTGTGATTATCCTTATTACCGGCACTTGATAAGTGACACCAATTAATGCAAACACTTCCCCCTGTACTCTTACACCTGAACGATAATACAGAACATTAAATTTTGTTTAGGCCTGTGTCACAGCCCCAAATTACGCAAGTGCCAGTCTATAAGGCTATACAGGTCGTGGAATATGAAATCGCCGCTTGTAATTTCAGTAATGTTTACCTTGACGTATTACTATTTCACGCATATTCGGTCATTACATCGGCAAAATAAATACCGAATACATTCTTGCTCCAGAATGCCATAGTAAACCACCTACCATCTGTTGCATGTAGACAACTAGTAATGTCGCTGGCTGCGGTACCTGGCTGTGCAATTTGCAACGAACGGACTTAAATCTTTGATAGAAGACTGTGTTTACAGGGTGGTGTAGGAACACTCGACTGCGTTGTCGAACGAATTATGCGAGAGGAACGCGGCACCACCGTAAACTACCACATCGCCCCAAGGACATTTTTGTGAAGTGAACCGCGCGGGAGTTTTAGCGATGAGAGCGATCGTAAAAGGAAGAGCATGGTCGCTGCTAATTATTCAGAGTCTAACGTATCCACGGATGATTGTGAGTGGCGGCTGCAAACTGTTATTTGGACTAAGGTGTATATACAGTTCTCGAGTTTCATTTCGTCTTTTTCGTCGTGAAAAACTATTTTATTATCAACAATGTACTTTGAAATCAATTCAGAACAGAAAATATAATGACAATATACGACTGTCACTTACTCTAATAATCCTGATTCCCATGCAAGATGAAACTATTCTTCCAAACAGTTTTTTGGTTATTTTCTCAAAACAACAATATAACAGACAATTGCACGGAGTTCAGTGCAATATTTCTCAAACACTACCAAATGTATATTTATCAAATTTTGTATATACGTTTGTTGACATGTAATCTAAAAGGCCTTTTTTCTTTTTTTTTTCATATCTGTTTTAGTCTAGTAGTTATACGCCATTAAAAAAAAATAAATTGTTTAAATAAACCAATTTTAATGTAAATTTTGACTGCAAAAAGGCTTTAAATATTCAATAAAAAACGCCTTGAGATATTTGTAATATTGCATGATACTATTTTTAAAGACAAACCATTTGCCAAATGTGAGCTATACCGCGGATACATTTCAACAAATAAATTGTGATAAAAATATTTTAAGTTTAAGATCTTTAAAGCAAGTCTGAGACACTGTTTATATATATATATATATATATATATATATATATATATATATATATATATATATACATATATATAAATATATATATAAATGTGTGTGTGTGTGTATATTAGCATCTAACTGAGAATATTCTGAGGATTCCAAATATGTATATATCATAACATAACTTTTCTAAAGCAAAATTATACCAAGGTAGTTAGACCTTGTTAGGTCATAAGACCATAATTTGCACTTGCATTTGAAATTCGGCATTTTCACCCGCATTTTAGAATGGACACATTTGATTTTTAAAATACAAATTCAATTTAAAATTTCATCATAAAATTGCAGAATAAACATGTATTTTTTATTCAAAAGTGTCACACTCCAATAGGAATAGATCGACACTCCAGGTTCTTTTAAACGGTGAACTTAACTGGCTGACCCTCATAAATACACTCAAAAAGGTGTTTCACATAAATGAATAGATGATCACTAGATTCCATATTAATACAAAAAAATCCTGTTTACCCCCGGGGTGAACACTACACACGAAAGCTCAGCTTGTTTACATGGCTGCTGAAGACATGACCGACGCTCTCGTGACATTGAAATGCCAGCTACTAATCCATGCCGCTTACACTGTGTATACACAGGCGATCTCTAGCGCTTCACGCCGCTAAACAAATCTGGGGCGACAGCGTTCTCCACTGAAATAGGTGCTCGCCATACAAGGCGAAGATCCTGGATCACTGACAGCTGTGCTCACAGTCCTCCGATTAGCGTAAACATTGTCCTGGTCTGTTACCGGACTTCACCACGGTAGAAACACATCAGCGGCTTAAAAGCCCTTCTGTAAAATACGATTCCACTCTCAAGTCCGTAAGAGAGATTCTGCGTGGCCGTCCGCAGAATCTGACGTTCTACACCCTGAAACATCGTCCCTCATCTGATCAGACAATACCCGCCCCTTCTCTGGACCGGTGACAAACATACAGACTTCACACTCGGGCCCTCTGACCTAGGAGTGTCTGAAGCCCTTCCAGCATCTACAGCTTATATACGCCTGCTGATGTCACACATCTTGACCGCCTTTTAGCAAATTATTTCACACTTTTGCGGCCTGTCATTAATTGCATGAATACTAAAATGGACACGCCTCCATGAAATCAAAACGTGGAAAAAAGTCAAGTATACAGGTGCGTTGCCTTTTTAAGTCTAAAGTAAACAATGTTATTACAGAAAATGTCTTGTCTTATAAACAATTCCATCGGAATTAAATCAGTACTGAAACTAACATAAAATAAAACACCTGGGTTCTCTAATATTCTCTAAACCTAGTTCTCACGCTAAAAACTATACATGATGCTTCATGATATTCAATGTACAACAATTTACAGAAACAATCATTTGGTTATACTCTTTTCTTTGAATATGCAATTAAAATAATTATTTCACAGTTCTCTGATGACATCATTCATCCCCCCCCCCCCTTTTGTAAAAAATACATCGTATTTTCTCGATACGAAGTTTCGATCCTAACAAGTTTTGTGAAAATATTATACAACATATCAACTCATATTTTGTAGATTGCTTGTCCTAACAAATATCCACAATATCAAATTCAGTTCACCACTCTGGTAACCTACTTAATAAAGCCACGCCCATGATTTAGCTTGCTAGAAACAGCCGGTATCTCAAATCTTAACTCTTCACAGTTATCTGGTGACAAATAGTACGAGTAGCTATTGAAGATATTCTTTACAAAATACACACGTTAATAATGCATGCACATTCATTTGTACGTGCAAATATACATTTAAACATTCGCACATTTTATCGCATTTAAAGTTGATATTATTTAACAAAATTTTAATATCATCTGCATTTTATATTACAATATGTGTTAACATAAATTGCGCCGCATTTGATCTCGACCCTTTGGGTAATCCCGATTAATATTCTGGTCAGTAACACCTCTTCCCTGAATCTGGTCTATTAACTTTCAAGGTCCCCTGAATATCCATGAATACCCATAAATTTGTTTTGCTCTTTATTCATTATTGTAGGTATGAGCTCGAATTGTGCTTCAGACACGGAAGGATTTTGTTTTACTTAGAAAAAGTACACCACATTAATTGAACAATGGATGATGGAACGTTTCTTATAGTTATCTTGATAAGTATAAGTTATCATTTTGCCTAATAAGCCAGCGGGTTGAACTGTGCAGGTATAACCTGAGATCACGCTAATGCTAACCCTGGATACATGTAATTTGAAATCGATATCAGATTACCGGTTGGTTACCTAAAATGCGAATGTTTTTTTACTCACTAACTTGTAAGCTACAAAGCTTTACCAGCTTCATTAGGTAAGGCTGATAGTACAAAAAGAAACCAGTTTGCCGAGTGAACAAAATAACTCCAATGAAGGTACACACACATATATCTTTTTTTTTTAAAGATAATTAAACGTATAAACTTTTTGAAAATTTTTGCTTAGAGAAAAACAGACATACGCCGGAGAAAACATAACCTCCGGTCTTACCCAGGATGTGCGGGTTCACCTCAATCTGACAAATCATCATTTGTAAACAAATTCTTCATTCACAGTACCACTGCAGGCGAATTTGCACGCCTGTGCATAGTGATATGATAGGTTTTGTGTATACATGGGCAGAGTTGCTGCGGTACCCATTTCGAGGCCGAATACTTGTTTTGTATAATTCAATGACACCGCGTGTTTTAAGCAGTTATTACATCAGAGGACGCCAGTACGTGCTCTCTAAATAAAAAGTGTCTTTGAAGAAACCGACAATCATCTGGTGAAATAAGTTAATTTTCAACTTATAGGATCTTATAAATCCCTTTTTGCACCAAAAACGTTTATTCTTTTCTGATCGTATGCATTAGAATTATTTGTCTGTTATACAACATATCAAATGTTTTACTAGTTCATGACTCAGAAGGTTTTGAAGAAGCTTTAATCATTTTTCGCAATGTGTATGGAACAAAGTCTGATACAATATCTAACTTAATCGCTATTTCATAATCAACATAGATAAAAATACCCGGGAGTTGAAGGTTTACAAAATAAATAAGCATATAAGTTAAGAGTCCCAAGACAAGATCGGATGTTTTCAACAACATTGAGCTACTGGCGTAAACTACAACTGTTCTGTTATTCACATAATTTTAAGGTATTAACAAAATGACGTCGCGGGACAAGAGGAAATCTGAAGAAAATCTATAATTGCGCACTTATCGGAATAGGTCCCACAAACTGAGTAACTTGCTTCCGTGTCTGCTGGAATATTCTCTCACCTCTCTCCCGGCTCTAAAACACAGCCCCTTTATATACTTTTCACCTCAATCCGAGAAACCTCTATTTCTCGAACAATCGAAGATTCTAACATAATACATTGTAAACACGCGTTACAGGAATCATCTAGAAAAAACATCGCTGTGTCTCTACATAACAGGGTGAGCTCGCCCTGGCTCGGACAGGCGAGAAAGCCCCAAGCTAGCATGACAAAAAGAGTTCAACCAGTACGGATTAAACAGAGAGTGCAACACGCGGCCAGGCAACATGAGTTACGCCCGTGCCACACAATAAAAAGGGCACCTGTAACACTCCCCTTCTTGTAAGAAAAAAAAGTTTTCTCGGAAACGTGAGGGGATTGTGATCACTGAAGACAATGACAGGCTTGACTGATGAAGTAACATAAACCTCAAAATGTTGCAACGCCTAAATCAAAGCCAAACATTCTTTTTCAATAATGGAGTAGTTTTTCTGGTTTGCATTAAACTTTCTTGAATAATAACAAATTGGATGATCTATGCCATCATTGCCTTCCCGTAACAAAACAGCACCAGCAGCAGTATCACAAGCATCTACAGCTAACTTAAACGGTACAGAAAAGTCTGGAGCTACCAAAACTGGTGAACTCTGCAGAATTGCTTTAAAATTCTGAATTGCATTTTCATACTGAATATTCCATACAAACTTTTGTTTCTTCTTTAACAAATTAGTCAAAGGTTCAGCTACAGCAGAAAAATTTGGACAAAACTTCCTGTAGTATCCAACCATACCAAGAAAACGCATTATTTGCTTTTTGTTGACTCGTCTAGGAAATGCAGAAAAATGACTTGTTTTAGCATCAACAGGTTTTACCTGACCCTACCCTACGATATGACCCAAAAATGTTACTGGTGCATGACAAAACTCAGATTTCACTAAGTTGACGGTCAGACGTGCTTCACTGAGTCTTTCGAAGAGTTCGCGAAGAATTTGCAGATGTTTCTCCCAGGTGTCGCTGTACACGATAAGGTCATCAATATATGCGTCGCAGCCCTGAATGTCCTTGCCAACCATATGGATGAGGCGCTGGAACGTGGCTGGCGAGTTCTTCATGCCAAACGGCATAACTTTATACTGGTACAGTCCTTGCGGCGTCACACATGCGGACACTTCTTTCGCTCGTTCTGTCAGCGGAACTTGCCGGAATCTTTTTAGCAAGTCAAACTTGGAGACATATCTGGAGCTACCGACTCTGTCAATACAATTATCGATCCTCGGAATCAGAAGCGTGTCAGTCTTGGTGACAGGGTTCAGTTTTCGATAATCTGTGAACATACGGTAACTTCCATCAGGTTTACGCACAAGAATACATAATGAACTCGAGTTACTGTTACTATGTTCAATGAAATCATTGTCCAGCAAATATTAAATCTCATCCTGTAGATACTTTTGCTTTTCTGGATTCAGTCTATAAGGATGCTGCTTGACTGAGCTTTCCTCGCCAACATCGACGTCATTGCAAATATGTTAGTTCACGTTGGAATGTTACTAAACAAATGCTCATAATTCCGCAGCAGGTTCTTGAGGTCATGTTGTTGTTGTGCGGTAAGGTGTGACAGTTTATCATCCAGGTTATTAAGCACGTCTGAGTTTTTTTAATGGAACTGTACCACACTGAATGTCTACATCACACTTACAATAAGTATCTTCTTTAACTGGGTCAGGGTCAATGTTTACACAATTAACAGGCGTAACATTATGTACAACATCTGATGTGCTATTTCTGTCATAATATGGTTTCAATATGTTAACATGACACAGTTGTTTCTTCTTACGCCTATCTGGTGTCAACAGTATGTAATTTAAATCACTTTCTTGACAACAATGTAAAGACCAAAATACCTAGCTTGCAGAAGTCTGCCAGGGATGGGAAGGACCTTTTCCCCAGGCTCAAACGTCCTACTTTCAGTGTGCTTGTCATACATTGTTTTCATTTTATTTTGTGCAGATTTTAGATTTGACTTTGCAATCTTACGAGCATTGTGTAGTTTAGTGCGAAAGTCTGAAACATACTGCACTAAACTAAGAGAATCGGGATTTTCACACAAAAGTTTCTCTTTAAACAGTTTCAATGGAAGTTCAGTTCGCGGTCCATGTCCGAAAACTAGTTCAAAGGGACTGAAACCCAAGGACTCTTGAAAGGATTCCTTCATCCCAGTCTTTCTGTGTGTCATAGCAATAGGTCCTGATCATGTTTTTTAATGTCTGGTGAAAACGCTCGAGGGCTTCCTGACTTTCAGGATGGTATGGCGAAGAGCTGTTCTGTTTTACACCTAGCTCAAGCATAACTTGCTGGAATAAGCCAGACATAAAATTAGACCTTTGTTCAGACTGGATGGATTTTGGCAATCCAAAAGTTGTAAAAACTTGGTCAGAGCTTTGACACCACTTTTGGCATTTGGCATTAATTTTGCGCAATGGTATTGCTTCAGGGAACAAGATAGATGCGCACATAATTGCCAGCAAGTAATAATGTCCAGGTTTTGTTTTGGGCAGTGGTCCAACACAGTCAAAAATAATCCTACTGAATGGTTCCTCGAAAGTGGGGCCTTAGGAGGATTCTAGTTGGGATTTACAATATTGTATAACATTTTTCCTGAGGTTAGGCCAATAGAGGTGTGTACTAACTTTCTGATAACTTTTATTTATACCTTAATGGCCAGACAAAGGAGCCTTGTGTGCCATGCTTAGAATATTATTGCGAAAGCTTTTGGGCATTACTATTTGATGTTCGATGGCCCACTCATCATCAGCGCTTACATCACGCGGTGGCCATTTATGCATAAGCACTCCATTTTTAACATAGTAACAAACTCGGTTCTGTGACAGTTCATCTCTAGAAACTGCCCTGCGAAACAAACATGAAATTTCATGGTCCTTATGCTGTTCCGCGATAAGTTCTGACTTTGAAAATGCTGTATCCTGTACGGGCGAGTCGTTAGACACGTCACTAGTGACTCCCAGAGTGTTATTATCTGGACCATTATCCTCATGTGTGTTTTTCTTGGCCATAGATCTAGTTACAGCACATAAAGGATACAAACCGGGAATTTCCTGACTTTCTGGATAAGTGTCCTGATCAAGTGACGGTTTTTTTGTCACTATTGGTGCAGGCTGTACTTTGTCACCTGCAACATCATTGCCTAGTAGCAACTGAATTCCCTTAAAGGGTAAAGTAGTTCTTATGCCCAGAGTAATATTCCCAGAAATCAAATCTGACTTTAAATGAATACTGTGAAGCGGAACTTAAGTGTGCCTGTCTGAAAACACACCATTAACAAGTGCATGTGCACCACTAAAGGACCTATTAGAAAATGGTAAAGTGTTTGCTTACATGAGAGTCTGGCCTGTACCAGTGTCCCTCAAAATTCTAATCGGGATAGAGTCTGAAAAATCACTTGAAAGTGATACAAAACCATCATGTATGAATGTCTCAAATCACTCCATTTCAGAGTCAGGAACGGAATCTACTACCTCAGCTTCATCAAACAAAGAACTGGCATTGACAGTGACAGTCATACTCTTTTTCGGAGTCATTTGAGGAATCTACATCCTTTTTATCATCAAACTCCTCATGGGAGTCAACAGAGGAATTTTTCTCAGCAGAAACAAACTTCTGTTTGTCAAAAGAGGACCTGGCCTCATGTGAAATACTCTCGCAAGTCATAAAAGGACTTAGCCTTATTTAGAGAATACTCCTCGCAGGAGTCTTAAAAGGATCTAGCCTTATTAAATTCCTCGCAGGAATCAACTGAGGTTTTTACCCCGCAAGCTTCGGATTCTTCTTTGGATTCAGACGGCACGTGGGCCTCCGTTGCATCAAACTCTTTATTAGAGTCTAAAAAGCAGTTGAACCCCTTATTCACATGAAAAGAGCCTGGCTCTTGTACTATGCTATGCATAGATTTTGAAACAAAACCAGAACGTTTGCTATTTGGTTTATTCGCAAGTTTCCAGCAGTCAGATATTAGATGACCTTTCTTCTTGCAGTAATTACAGATTTTCTTTGAAAATGCCTGGTCTTTGTTGGATTTGGACACGGTGGACGTGGGCTGAGTTGCAGGAATGGACTTTGCTGAACTATCAGGACCACTAGTACTGGGTGACTGCGCTTTAAACTTCTTTTGACCATACTGATTTACATTCTTGCTTGTGAATGACTGGTTTGATTTGCTAGTAAAGGACATTTTGTGTGTTAATGAATAATCATCAGCGAATGGAGCAGCAGTGTCAAGTGTTTCAGGACTTTTCTTATCAAGAAAAGTTTTAATATCTGCGTTAATGCAGCGCTTAAATTCTTCAAGTAAAATCAACTGGCGCAAATTGTCATAATCTTTCATTACATTTTTAGAACTACACCAGCTATCAAACAACAGCTCTTTTGTCCTAGCAAATTCGACGTAGGTCTGTTCTTTGCGCTTTCCCCAATTTCTGAATTTCTGGCGGTAAGCTCATAACCTTTTAGGATTAACCGTTTTACCAGGTCATAGTCAGCAGCAGCTTCTACTGAAAGCTCTGTATAAATTTCTCTGGCCTTGCCAGTCAATATACTTTGTAACAGCATAGTTCAATTTTACTTAGGTCATTTTAAATTTTCAGCTACCTGAAAAGAAGTGTAAGAAATATTTATCAACCTCCTTTTCTTGAAAAGGTGGGACAAGTCTAATGTGTTTAGTAACATCAAAACTGTGAGTTGGAACAGCACTAAGACCATGATCTAGTTTAAGTCTTTCTAACTCCAGTCGTTTTAACTCAATTTCTTTTTCTAGTATGTCTCTTTTTTATTTCTTTTTCTAGTCTTTTTCTTTTTAACCCTTCTTCCCTCTCTTTTAATGCTAGGTCATGTTGCATTTCCAACTTGCAAAACAAGGATGTCATTTTTTTAAAAATTAAACCTTTGCTAACTAGATCTTGCTTGATTTTAGCAATGATATCAGGCTTTCTCAAAGCTTTTTTCACACTTAGCCCTAAGTGTTGTCCCTAACGCAACAACTGTTCCTTTGCCAACTGTTCTAGTTGATCAGGGTCGGGATCGTAAACAAATTTCTCAGGTTTGAAATCTGCCATGTTAAGATGTTAAAACAATAACAAAAAAACACTGAGATAAATCCTGTAAATAATGTATTGTAAACAGTATGTAAACAATGTATGATAAAACAATGTGTCTAGGTCAAGGCCTAATAAATTTTCAAAACTATTAAGCCTCCCAGACGAGCCTACAATTTTATGTTACGGAACCTAATTTATTCTTAAAACAACCCTAACATTACAGTACACCAAATCAATACAATTACACTGTACAACAACAGTATAACAGTAAATCAATTTAATCACACAGCCTAATAAACAAAGTGTAAAGTACCTGGATACCACCACTGTCACAGCGACAAGTTTACACGAATTCCTCCGGAGAATAACAGTCCAACGTAAAGCTCTTGTAACAATCCAGAAAGTAAACTGAAGACCAAATAAGATTCGCAGAAAATCAAGGAGAAAATCTGAAGAAATTCTATAATTGCAGCACTTATCGGAAAAGGTCCCACAAACCGGGGTATTTGCTTCCGTGTCTGTTGGAATATTCTCTCACCTCTCTCCCGGCTCTAAAACACAGCCTCTTTATATAACTCTTCACCTGAAGCCGAGGAGCTTCTATTTCTCGAACAATCGAAAAATTTAACATAATACACGGTAAACACGCGTTACAGAAGTCACCTAGAAAAAACATCGCTGTGTCTCTACATAACAGGGTCCATACGTGAGCTCGCCCCGGCTCGGCCAGGCGAGAAAGCTCCATGCTAGCATGCTAACAAGAGTGCAACCAGTACGGATTAAACTGAGAGTGCAACACTCGGCCAGGCAAGAGCGCTACAACACGAGTTACGCCCGTGCCACACAATAAAAAAGCACCTATAACAATATATATATACATGCCCAAGGTCAAAGCTTACGTGATATCACCTTCAGCCACAAAGCTGTATGTACCACCACCCCAACAGCCGACGCATGTACATCAACTAACAGAACACGCACCAGTCATCAGTCACAACCCTGTGATAAAAAAAGGTCTCGTGATTGCCTCGGGTTCCGCCAAACTTGATCTCTTTGCACTTAAAGTAGTAGGTTTCCCATTTCACCTTTCCCACTACGCCTGTATCATTTCTGACCATGCACCGCTGCCGGTTTCAGATTTTCTAATTGTCCTGGGTATCGTTGTTACATGTCCGCCTTCAGGGCATCTTCGACATTTTCTTTTTGTACTGTGAGTGTCATTTCAACATGAATTACCTCGTCCGGATGCTTGGAGCTGTCTCTCAACGTGTCGCCTATTCCTACTTTCGGGCTAATACTCAATTAACAACCTTTGCACTGTCAGTGCTTACTTAAAGGGCCCCGAGCTTAAACAGGTATTTGCACTGTCGTTTGTAAACGACTTGAGCACAGAGAGAGAGAGAGAGAGAGAGGAAGAGAGAGAGAGAGAGAAAGGTGGAAAAAATATAGCGTTGGGCTTTCTTGCATTATGAGGGGATTTTGGTTTATTTCATGGAAAGATATTTTGTCATTTTACGTATATTGCTTTCTCGATTGACCGTAAATTCGAGCAACTGTATTTTTAGTTTGATTTTTTTTTTGTCATTTGAGAGATGGTTTACCTGTTTGAAGCCATTACAAAATCTCGCTTGAGATTTGCCTGGATCTACAGGTTACAGTTTCTGAAAGATCGGAAATCAAGCAGAGATCATTTAAAGGACAGTGACAAACTGCTGTTGGTCTTTGTTTCTAAATCAATCTCCTAGTATCTGAATATCTTGCAGCCATCAAAATAACGTTTATATTAAATTACAATATATCAGAAACGATTACATACCCGTCCGTGATTTGCCGGAGTCGGTTTTACCAGATCAGGAACCATTGTCAGCTAGGGAGGTAATTAGTCGTGTGCCCCCCCCCCCCCCCCCCCCCGGTGGTATTATACACGGATGATACTGACCAATTTAATATCGCTGGATTACCAAATTCATTTTTATTCATACTCCCATCACGCTTTAATGGTCGGAAACTGTACACGGATATTGTTAAAATATATATATTTCCCTTCAGGGGCTGATCCACTCAATAATATTGAATAAACAGTATTTCAGCATATCGATCGAATTCGCCTGTAATTTAAGCCGACCTCCAACATTACGATTTTATAAGTCGATATTTTTAAACCTGACTTGAAAAATCTGCAAGTCTGCAAGTAGTATTTAAAACAGTAAGCGTGTTTCACACGTCGCGAGAACAGCTGTCGTCAGATCGAGTTTGCGCAGTATCACACGTCATGAGAACAGCTGTCGTCATTTTGAGTTTGCGCAGTATCACACGTCGTGAGAACAGCTGTCGTCAGGTTGAGTTTGCGCAGTATAACACGTCGGGAGAACAACTGTCGTCAGATTGAGTTTGCGCAGTATCACACGTCTTAAGAACAGCTGTCGTCAGATTGAGTTTGGCAGTATCACACGTCTTTAGACAGCTGTCGTCAGATTGAGTTTGCGCAAGATCACACGTCTTAGGACAGCTATCGTCACATTGAGTTTGCGCAGTATCACACGTCTTTAGAACAGCTGTCGTCAGATCGAGTTTGCGCAGTATCACATGTCCTGAGAACAGATGTTGTAAGATTGAGTTTGCGCAGTATCACACGTCATGAGAACAGCTGTCGTCAGATTGAGTTTGCGCAAGATCACACGTCTTAGGACAGCTGTCGTCAGATTGAGTTTGCGCAGTATCACACGTCTTTAGAACAGCTGTCGTCAGATCGAGTTTGCGCAGTATCACATGTCCTGAGAACAGATGTTGTAAGATTGAATTTGCGCAGTATCACACGTCATGAGAACAGCTGTCGTCAGTTTCAGTTTGCGCAGTATCACACTTCGTAAGAACAGCTGTCGTCAGGTTGAGTTTGCGCAGTATAACATGTCGGGAGAACAACTGTCGTCAGATTGAGTTTGCGCAGTATCACACGTCTTAAGAACAGCTGTCGTCAGAATGAGTTTGCGCAGTATCACACGTCGTGAAAACAGCTGTCGTCAGGTTGAGTTTGTGCAGTATCACACGTCTTTAGAACAGCTGTCGTCAGGTTGAGTTTGCGCAGTATCACACGTCGTGAGAACAGCTGTTGTCAGGTTGATTTTGCGCAGTATCACACGTCGTGAGAACAGCTGTCGTCAGGTTGAGTTTGTGCAGTATCACATGTCGTGAGAACAGCTGTCGTCAGGTTGAGTTTGCGCAGTATTACATATCGTGAGAACAGCTGTCTTCAGGTTGAGTTTTCGCCGTTACATTAGCCCAGACTATTTCCGCACTGGGAGGATTATGTATTCTTGGTAAATGTTGTATCCATTCAGAAACAGCGGGATCCCTTAGGAACATATTTGTAGTTTGAATAATTTAGAACTTTACTAATATTGCCTTTTTATTCTTTAACTACCGTCGGATGGCTTAACTGGTTTCATATTTCCTATTCCCAGCTGCCGGTTAGGAGAGTATATAGTGAAAGGTCATTTGCCATGTATAAAATATAAAGAAAAAATTCTGTATTACATCGCCGCAACCCCAGCCTCTTGGGATTGCATGGTCGAAGTCAGTCATGTAAGATGTCGCAGTGTGTCATTGTGAAACGAATGATAATCTTGGCATACAAAATTGCTTAACAGAAGGGTGATTTTTACATAAATCAAATCCAAAGTGTCGGGCATGATGTCAGGCTTCATTAAAACCGGCTTTATTTAATAAAATAACTCCCATGTGTCTCAGTCAGTGGATAGTTTTAAAATATGAAGTAATACAATGATTCTTCTGATGACAGTTCCACTATCTGCTACACTGATCTCAGACGCTCCAAGAAACTGCATCAATAAAAGACCGCAGTGTTTGCGGTCAGCGTACCAAATGACTTGTGTTGAGCCCGGCGCCATTTTGTACCGCCACCAGCAGAGTCAAGATCAAACCGAGCCGAGCCAAGTTTATCAGGAGGCGACGCCGTTATTTAATTAAGCCGAAGTTAGCCGATTTTTTTGCAGGTCGCAGTGTTGGGGATATAGTGTACTTGCACGTCTAACAGAACAACGTTTTCACAGGAATTGAATAAGATAGTGCTTGCTTTCAATTTATTTGCACTTAAGCTGATGAATGAAAACAGGTTATAATTTTTTTTATGAACCCTGTGACCCTAAGGAATCCAAGATGGCCACCACTGCAGTCTTAACATAGATATAATGCTATTTTACTGTAATTGTCGCTTAAAATTAAATGATATTGGATTGATTTATATGTTTTTGAATGTGTTCTGTCGATTGCAACTAAAAGGAGTTTTTATTAGATCTGTGACGACAGGGAATCCAAAACGGCGGCCATGGCGATATTAACATTGAGATAATGATAAAATAGTGTAACTGTCGCATTAAACGTAATGATATTAGATTATTGGATCCATTTATACTTTTATGAATGTGTTTATTGCAACTAACCAGGAGTTGTCGGAAAACACAGAGGGTAGGCAAGGTCAAAGTCAAATGTATGTAAAATATGTATGTATAATATTTCAAAGCATAAAAATATCTTGGGCACTACACTGTCATATGTGATACGGTGATCAAAAGGAAATAGACCTTATGAAATTGATGCTCGTGATCGCTTTTTTATATTGCTGATTCTCTCATAGTAGTACTACATAGTCTTCCATATTACAACAAAACAAACATTTAGAATCAGTTTGTATGGTTATATGGATGATTCCAAGATTCCAAAAGCCTTGTTATTGGTCTTGATACAGAAATATTCGTGTTATATTAAACTTTTCCAAGTACCTTGTAGAACAGTGGGATCGGTAGAAACCGTTGTCATGATATTTTATATTTCTATATAGTTTATCTGAATATGAGCTAAACAGGTCTAATTGTTACATGTTATATATAAGGTACCCCCAAAGCTATAAAAAGGACAAATAATGCACACAAAAAACTAATCAGCCATTTTTGATCAGCAGAAAAGAAGGCACATCTGCATATGTAAAATGGCATACGAGTACGCATAATTCCTAAAGGAAAGTTTGCACATTACAGGAATACAAATATCTCTACGGTACATTTGTTTGATAAAACGAACCATGTAGATCCAGGCATAAAGGCTAACACCACGGATGGAATTTTTTTTTGTTGGTTGGAGGTAGCTGCCTCCATTTTCAAATGCAAACTTAACTACATATATGTACATCTGCAGATTTCCATTCCGGTTTCGGACCACGTGACAGGACAGTATCACACGCTTCCTCTCATTTTATATCCTGGTGTTAACCCAGCCCAAATGACTAATGCACCTGCGGGTCCTGGGTGCGTAATGATCCCCATTGCTGGGTCATACCACAGAAGATCCCCTGAAAGGCGCACTCATTTGTGAGTGAAAAACGGCCGTTGGGCACGACCTTCCCATTCAAGATGGAATCATTGTCGAGTGTGTATATCAACCAGGGGATGCAAATGCCATAATAATGTAAACCATCAGCTGTTACCAGTGGTGAAAAATGCCCCCCCCCCACGTTGAGCGCTAACATCTCATGTTATTTAATTCTCTCCATTTATTCATGATTATATTTGTTTTCAGATTTCATTTTTATTCCCCAGCAATTAAATTATTAATTGACGTATGTGTGATTTGCACCGTTAAGATAATATCTAAATATTTGTATACTTAGGAAGGGGATATTTCCTTAATTGCATTTTGCATGGTCTAACACCAGGGTATAGATCCCAAATTACACTCGCGTTTGAGTGAGGCACGGCCTTCGGCTGTTACTCTTACATGTGCTCTGCCTAGACTGCAGAAGTCATTAAATTTGCAAAGTAACCATAGACTTCTACATCAATTATTTTACCACGATAATTAAATTTAGGTGAAGATATTTTATGAGTGGTTGACTTAGATGCGCATGTTCAACGATGAATAAACATGTAACATACAATTGAATGTATGGACCGTGCAGTTTATAACCTAAGTTAAAACTTGTAAAAATATAAATATTAAAGCTAAGCCCACTATGGTTTAACTACATTATCCAAAGACATTTGATGGAAGAATAGCTGTGGAGCAGAAAATCCTCATATTTCTTATGTGAATAATGCCTCAAAATATTTATCTTTTATTTGCATATTTTAAACTTTCTCCCTATACAGGAGGCATTATTTATATCAAGGTTTCATATCGTGTGCACAGAGAAACGTTGGGGAGAAAACGATTGAGGCTTTTATCATGCGATTACTAGCTTGTTATTACAGCTGATTTGATTCATGAATTGACAATAGATTTCAACATATTTTTGAATTTCAATGTCTTTAATCCCCCGATATTACCAACGATATTAGTAACATATATAACAGGTATGTAATAAAGAGTATGATCATGCAGTAGAGTGTTTCCAAATTAAGGAAAGAACCTTCACCAGAGATCTTCCATTGTTTCTTGAATGCAAGAAGAGCGGCGCAGATTGCCCAATTTAACACTAAATCTCAACGATTTCACCAAATAATTTGAATAATAGGACTGTAGCAGAAAAACAAGTTTTTCTGACGTTCCCATGCACTGACTGTCTTTCAGGCATTGCTATTCCTTAGGATTGACATATAATACATAATTTCAACCATGTTTAAAATAAATCCATGTTGACTTTACTTACATATATATATATATATATATATATATATATAACTATATTATAATAATAATAATTTGAAATAGTTATCCTTATATTTATTTCTCTGCCCAGCTCAGTATTCTTCGAATACGTTCTAAGCGTATCCTATAACCAGCTGCTGTGGCATTCCCTATGCACGCGCATCTTCTGATCGAAGCAGACCTGATAGTAATTCCTGATATTATCATCCGTGGAAATGGTATCCAAATCTTGAGGTGCTTGGTCCCGATTATCCGACATTAAGCTATTGGGTTCTTAAAGGTACATGCATTTGAATTCGCCAGATGACATTTACATGTACACACTTATTATTTTTACGGACCGCACCAGTATGACCCTGTGCACCAGTAAGCTCCTCGTAGTGTACCAGGCGTCTGGAATAGTTAACATGCCTTTGATTGTTCCTGTATCAAGATCAACAAGGCTGTTTAAATCTTTTTTTTTTCATTATAACTAACCACACAAATTGATTCCAAAATGGTTGTTTCGCATCAATACTGTTGACGATTGATCAGCAGAGAATCAGCAATATGTGAAATATGTAACATGTATATCAATTTCATGTTTTAAAGGGGCCCAATCACCTATCTGACCTTTATAAACTAAAGGTAATCCCTTAGAGATTTAATGCAAAATTGGCCAGAAAACGTTGATATCACGCACACAGGCTGCTTGTTTTTTTTATTTTGGCTTGTGAGCACCATTTCTAAAATATGGAATAGAACATAGGTACTTTTTTTCTTAAGGGGTCTTGGTTAAGTTTGTGTCCTCTTGTGTTTCTAAAGAAATCTCATTTGACAGGTTATCCTGTACAAAGTGTTTATCATCATACAGGTCTAAGTCACAGGTTCCAATTTATTTATTTCCTCTTCTACCAGGAAAATTACAACTATAATTTTAATGGATGTTTTGATATTTTAATTTGTTGATATGAATCAGAGGTTAAGAAGTTAAAGGCTTCCATAATATTATAAGAAATTTTGAAAAAAAAACATTCAGGTGACTTATAAGTTGATCGAAGTAATATGTATGAATAAAATCGTCGCAATTATATATATATATATTATTAATTATTGAAATAAAAACTCTTTGAAAGAGTCACGAAATAACATACACACTCATTTGGTATTGGATCAGAGCAGTCTTGGTATATCTGACAGTTATTGACGAGTGATAAACCACGAAGTAGTAAATGTATTTTACCGAATTTGTTAAATCTTCTAAATAGATTCGGTGGTTAAGCCTTTTTTATATAAAGATCCAAGCTTTTTATGCATTGTTTTTTTATAATTACACAACATGATACCAAGTAGCTTAAGGAACACAGATTGCGGCATTTAACTTTAGTATTAAGCCCCCCCCCCCCCCCAAAAAAAAATATATATTTATACGAAAAATATATTCTTAGTTTATATTCCCCCGTCTAACTTGGTATGTTCCACACGAGAACAATGAATCCCCGTTAATATTAAAGCTAGAGCTCTCTTATTATTCAATTTCTTAGTCTCCCTGCATGTGTCCGAATGAGTATAGATCTGCACTGCTAGGTTCAGTGTTCCTGAGCTATGAGCTATGAGGGGTCCAACTTAGGCGGACTAATCGTAAAACTTAAAGCAATAAAAAACTATGGAAGGGGGGGGGGGGTGAGTCCGAAAAAAATTAGTCTGAAATTCTTTAAGAATGATTTGGGCGGCTTAAAACCTGGGTGTGGGCTGGACCTCCTGGACCTACTCTGGATCCGCTTATGGTTAGTCTGGATGCGTTCTCAATTCTCACCAGTCCGTACTCAAGGCTAAAATATAATTGGAACATAGGTTTGACCAGAAACTGTAAGTATTGTTTCCAGTCACAAGAAAGAATTAAGTTCAAGGTTTTATGGTACCGTCTGATTATGGATGGACAAAGCTGTACGCGTCATCTCCTCAAGTAGAAGGAAATCGCCACATACACATAGCGGCCCTGACCCTGGCGAAATGAATGCTCATATGAACGACTTGGAATGACAACGGCACATATACTTGCCTGCAATGAAGGACGTAGTGATGGTGCTTACAAGATCCCTGTAAATGCAACCCCATAATAATATGCAAAATGTGGACAATGATTATACAGTATATATATATTTCTATCATGTTGCATTTATATCCAATACAGTGAAGTTTCGTTACAATGAACATGTTTGTTCCAGGGGAACTAGTTCCGTAAATCGAATATCCGTTGTAATGAAATCTCGGAGTATGCAGCATATGTGGCATTTCAGAAAACTAATAAAAACACACACGTGAAAATGATCCAAAAAAAGAACAAAACGTTCATATCAAATAAAACGTGTTAAAAACATAATGAACATATTTACAAAACAAAATTTACAACGTAAATGAACATAATCTGTTGACAAATTCTCTATTGAAAAAATACGTGATTCTAGCCTGTTTACATCCGTATGGTGAATCTAGCACCGTAGCAGGCATGCCAAAGATTCTCCAGAATGAAAGCCCTATCCGCAGCGTCTGGCTGCTGTTCGAAGAACCTGATCGCGGCCTGCGGACCATCCTTGGCATCAGCCCTGTTTACTGGTCCAACCGGCGACACCATCACGTCTCCGTCTATGTCACCGTGCTCCTCCTAGTCCGCTGTTGCTCCGACGATCGACAGAATACTTACATCGCTTAACTCGGCTTCGGTTTCTGCAGCTGAATCGACCGCAGCATACTGCTCCGCTCCCAGTGGCGTTTCAAAACCAAGACTCCTGATGTCTGCCTCCAGTCTGCCTGGACAAAGCAAGTGTCGTTCTCTTCGAGGAATCCTTGACTTTCTTGCGTTGCGCCTGGAAAAATGCAGCATTTCGTCGTTGATGTGCTTGCTCATCAGTCACCCACATAAAGAGTACCTCCTCTAGTTCTCCATTCTCCGTGTACAGATATAGCCATGTGAGAACAGATATGTCATACTTGTTACTGTTACAACCCATACCATGCACACTATTCTTTTTTGCTCATAAGTTTAAAATGTTTGTCGGATATATCGGATGCCAAAAATTCCTTATTCTTCTCCCAGCCACGCCCGTTCAGTTTCCTTTTAGTTTCGGGTTTTTAACTACTGAGAAATACCTTTAACAGTTTAATGGACAATTTCAACGTAATAAAGTGATTTACTATTATTCCTCTCAACTAGCCATTTCTAATTCGAATGAAAACATATAAAACTTGCGAACACAACAGGTTGACAAAGCTACAACATGCTTATAGCCACCTAAGGCTGATGGCTGTACAAGGCGAATTCCATGAATTTCTTTTATCAACCCCGTCTTACGAAGGACTTGCTACCCTACGTTCGAGGCTCTGCAAAAGGCCAGCCATAGAATCAATAACTAAGGGCATCTAATTCCAATAACGGAGGCGCCAAGATGTGTTTTCAACATTTTAATTTTATGATTTATGTTACTGGAAATAAGATAATAGCAAAACATGTAAGTATTCACACTTTAAATAACGTTAGGAGCGCAGTGATTTCAAATTAATCTTGAATCATAAATAAATTCAAATCAATTATTGTTTTCATCCTATTTAATTTTATCAGCGGAACATTTTAATCTTATGATTTATGTAACTGGATGTGACATTATAGCAATACATGTCACAATTTACACTTTATATAACGTTAGGGGCGGTGTGATTTCAAATTAATCTTGCTTCATAAATAAATTCAAATCAATTTTTGTTTTCAGCCGATTTACTTTTATCAGCAGAATATTTGAGTCTTTTGTTTTATGTAACTGGATGTGACATTTAAGCAATAGATGTCAGTATTTACACTTTAAATAACGTTGTGGTTTTAAATAAATCTTGCTTCGTAATCAGTGATTTTTTTTCTGCCGATTTACTTTTATTAGCAGAAGACTAAAAAATAATAATGTTATTAAAGGAAAAACAATTTTGTAGCGTACCAATAAAATGTAATTGCCTACATGAATGACTGCGGTCTCTTCTTTAGCGGTTTATTGCTACCAGTAAATGACTTTTGTTTTAAGCGAAAGGTGAATATGTACCGTGTGATGGCCTCCCAGATATAACAAGTATTCTCAAACATCAAACTAAAGACTCAGGGAAAAAATGTCAAATATAAGACTGCTTAGATCGCAAAATATGATCGTTTTGCCATTGCATTGTAACTACTAAAGTAGTTAAAAGCTATTGACAGCATGCTAATAAACATGTGAATGGTTTGAAACAACCAGTTAGATTAGTTTTGGGGTTATGGACCACATTTTGTACACCTACTTTTCAAAATAATTGATATACTTATTGTCTCAGCTTCTTTGTCATATGGATTGAGTAGGAGGTGAGTCCACAAACTGATGCATATATCTAATCACCGTTATTTTGTGGTTGTTTAAACACCACTTCCCCACACAAAACAAGACAGAGAACGAATACATTGTTAAAGGTAGAACATTTTTGAAAACGGGAATGATTTTTAACATTAAGCAATTAGCACGCGCTAAATAGAGCACATATACGTCCTACAATGACAAATGTTATTAATCAGAAATGTGAAAAAAAACGAACAGCAAGAATAACTTAATCGTTCCTCTTTTGGACTTATTGAAGCGATAGATAGGGATGATTTGACTACTTGTAAAGAGGACTACGAGATATCATGGATATATTGGTACATTCCGAAACGATGATTTGCATATTGCGTATCGCTACATCAGTTTTCAAATATTGATATTTGTCGATATTTTGTTAAGCGTGCCTAAACTAAATTTTATTTAGTGAAGTAATATGGACAACATCTTGTTGAACATAAACGTTACAAAGACGGTGGTCATAAAGATTAATTAACCTGTCCTGATCAACTAGCGCCACCTGTCGCAAGGTCTATACCTGGACCAAGTACCTGCAAATGAAATATACAGTCTAATCTTCAATCGGAAAACCTGATTTATTTGAATCGACATGCTTTACTGAGTCTTCAGTTCCAGCAGTGTACACAGACAGTTTTGAATACAAGTAGTTAAGCGTCCTCCTCTTGGTCGAATTATTAAAGGTATTGCGCATGCTCGGAGGACACTGTTTACACATGATTTAATATCACAGAGAAAGCATACAACCTTTGTCAAAACATCGCCTGCATTTGCGAAGGTCTACATAGCATGACCACGTAGGAAATTTGCAAACGTTAGTTTTCTTACGTGATAAACCTTGTTACATGGTAAGCTTTCTTTCGTTTTGTTACGTAGTTCTTTCACGTCGGTCCTAGTTTTAAAGGTCAAAGCCATGGGGTTTTTATATCCACATTTAAGCTAATGTAGCTTTAGATCGGACGTTTTGTTTACATGAGCGAGATGACGAAGCTAACAAAGCAGGTTTTGTCTGTCTGGATTTTTGGGTTGAGCGAAGACATGAAAGCAAAACATTTGTCTGTATCGTAGCCTGACCCGCGTGTTGACTTGTAGAGTAAATAGAGCTCGTAAGATGAAGACCGTTTTGTTCTCCTCTCTACTATCTAAATCAGCTGTTAAACTGATTAAAATCAGGTCTTCACATAGAAACCAGAGCAGAGTGGGCGCTGGTATAGAGTCACACCCCGTACAGGGGCGTAGTCAGGATTGAGGGACGGGGGAAGAGATATATGGCAAAGGCAATATATATATTAGTGTCTGAATTATTTGGAACTCGAATCCAAGTCCGAGTCCGAATCAAAAACATATATCCTTAAAAAGCAATTTAAAAATGGAAATTACTGATTTATATGTGTATATAAATAAGTCAGAGTCCGAATCAAAAACATACATCCTTAAAAGGCAATTTAAAAATGGAAATTACTGATTTTATATGTGCATATGTAAATAGGTCCGAGTCCGAGTCCAAAACAAATATCCTTAAAAAGCTATTTAAAATTGAAATTTCAGATTATCATGTACATCTTTATATTAGTGCACACAGGCTTTCTTTTAAAAAGTTAATTACATTTATAGCTTTATATATTATATATATATATATATATATATATTAGTATTGTATTGTGTTTATCTGTTTTTATTCGAATATCCCAATTGCCTCCTAAATGTATCAAGTTCGGTGTTCTGGTACACGATTAAACCATTACCGAATAAAATTACCCGAAAATCCCCTGCCATGTCGCCCACTTTATTTTGGTGCCTTCAATTTTGACACGACGACGTTTTACTGCATACATTTAAGAAAGAGATAGCAGAGTTGAACAAAACATGTTCCTAATTTTGTTTACCGTGTTTGTATTGTATACACAAACAGAAAAATAAACAAGGATCAAACCTTTTCATGAGAGACGGATCGCATCCAGTTTCCGCCTCATGTTTTGTGTCTTCATAAAAGATGAATGAAATATGTATGGTCACATCTCATCTGGTCAGAAAATAAAACTGTGACTTGAGCCACACTGGCTTTTTTGCAGGTTGATTACTTTTCCTATATCGCTGCTTGGATCGTGTATAAGACTCCGCTCTTACATGCGAGTCTGTAAAGATCCGTCAGCTACTGATGAACCAAGCGGCGACTTCATGTGTGGATTAACTTGATGGATTGGGACTTAATTCCCAGTAGCGTCTGGCCAGTTTTATTCGGATAACTTTGACAAAATAAATTGTCCATCTTCTCTGTCATGTTTATGAAAACTACTTTGCCAAGTTCATGAAATGAAAAAAACTGCTAGACATTTGTTACAGATAAATCATATCAACTTGATCACATGAATTTAATATTCTATGTACCAAAATGTTTGTAATTAAGCAGAATCAAACAAACAAAAATACACTAGAAATATACATTCTCTTGATTGCAAGCCGCCGCCATGTTGGCGGTCCTTAATGTTTATCCGTAACCCGTGTTTCTATTCACTTATCGACCCTATATTCCAGGTTTATCTGTGCAGAAGTTCTCTGACAAGTGTTTCTATTCACTTATCGACCCTATATTCCAGGTTTATCTGTGCAGAAGTTCTCTGACAAGTGTTTCTATTCACTTATCGACCCTATATTCCAGGTTTATCTGTGCAGAAGTTCTCTGACAAGTGTTTCTATTCACTTATCGACCTTATATTCCAGGTTTATCTGTGCAGAAGTTCTCTGACAAGTGTTTCTATTCACTTATCGACCCTATATTCCAGGTTTATCTGTGCAGAAGTTCTCTGACAAGTGTTTCTTTTCACTTATCGGCCCATATTTTCATGTTCAATCGTGCATATATGACTGCACATTTGTCAATATTCCTTGAGGCCTTTCTGGATCCAGATCAGGGGCCGGGCCCACACCAAAATCTAATCGGTCCTTCATTTGGCAATTCCTGAGGTATATATGAGATTCCGTTTATGGCCGTAGTTGTCTTTTAAATACACACCCACACCCACAACCGGAATGCAACAAAGCGTGTACTTATTACTGACACAATCAGTTGGATCGTTTAATGAGCATCATCTAGGAAATATTTTAACAGTAATTCAGTTGTCATACGGCAATAGTTAAACTTGATGATATAATGTCAAGCCAATGTTAAGCCATTATACGGAACCTCTTTTCCTTGCTTCCATCGTTTTTTATTGTCGGGATGGAGCCGTATACGTTATTACGGACAGCTGAGCTTTACTTATCCATGCTTAATACTCCTCCTTCAAATGTATCTACAAGATTTAAAACATGAATAGGATTTGTATATTTATAAAACTGAAATTTACCGCAGAAAATTATGTTTAGTCAAATGGCCTGCGTCATGGACACGGTCAACAAAAAACACGTTCACTTTTCATGTAAACAAACACGACATTTGAATCAAAAGACCACAAATGCACTTCTGTCTAATGTGTTCTTAAAGGAATTAGCATTGCAGCATGATGCTAATGGCTACTTTAACAAGTTTTACACATCTTAAATCCATAATATTTGCCAAACTTCCATTGAAATGCTAAGTTTGGGCGGTGCTAAACCGGAAGCTACAGCATGATGACATTGACTGGCGCTTCAGTGAATTACCCACGACATATTGGTAGCTCATATCTGCGCCTAACTATCAGATGTATTTTGCTTAGGTGTGTCTGTTCACGAGGAAAAAAAACTTACTCGAGTGTGTCAGGCATCAAGCTGTTTAGAATTCAAAAAGCTTACTAACGTATGCCGAAGGAATACAATTCTCTAACATATGTTATTTCCTATTCTGTATTACCTTCCAATGATTTTGCGTCGACCTGCTTTTTTTCCTCTCCCTGTCATTTCTTCTTTACTGGTAATAAACATAAATGCTTTCTTTTGAATATTCAGATAAAACGCTTCCGAGATCGGCTAGTGCTTTCAGTTGCAAGACCGGGAATCTATAATGGATTATGGCATTTAAAGAGATTTTTGTTATTTTGTCATCTTTAACAAATAATTTAATGTTAGGAGAAAGTCCGAACATTTGTATAATAATACACGTTTATTATATCACAATAATACCATTTTGGCATCTGGTGTATAACCTGCATTTACATTGATGAGAAAAGATGTTTATTAGAAAAAAAATTACAACTTGTCAGTTGCAGATACATCCAGTGAAACATAAAGAAAATAAAATGGACCTATTTTGCAGCTTGATACCAATAGCTGCAAAAATATAAATGTGACAGATATCAATTGAATTAAAACTTTTATTCTCAAACTATCTGATAAACCCGGTATACCGGGCTATTTTACCGGTATGGGGAGATAAACTAACTTGATGTGATGTTGGCTCATTTTTTTTATTCTAAAATGTGAAAGAAAAAGTTTTAAGTGGGATACTGTCTCAATAGGGTATGTACAAATATGTTTTATATTTATTTTGTGGCGCTATGCTCGTGGCAAGAAATTCATACCCCGGTATAATTACCTTGAAGACCTGGTCAGTGATGATGTTAAAATTACGAACCGGAATGAGACGCGGGGGCATTAAGTTTTTCTATTATATTTGACTGGTTTCTATAGTTGGACGTATAAATAATAGGTGTGAGGAACACATGAAAAATTAAGTGTACATTGCAAAGAAACTGTTCCTAGAGAAAGAAACAAAAAAAGCATTACCCGTAAGTAGCAGAAGCGGACCCAATGGGACTCCATGCAGAGGGTCCGTATCTCATTTTCAGCCGCCGCAACTTTTTTTCATCGTTTCACACTAATTTCAGGCCTGAAACCCCTGGCTCCACCCCACCCCTGATTCTGAAATTGGTCCTTTGAATAATTTTTTCGCATTTTTCCTCCTGGGCTGAACCCTCCATTTTATAAAGCGAGAAACATATGTTCTTCACTTTTACTGACCATGCACACACGTGGGTGAGAGCCTCGGTCAAATTTAAGGCCAGACGTGCTCACATCCCTCACTCACTGAAAGCAAGCGTTATTCATATGAACAATAGTCCTTAGTGTTCGAGGTTAAGTGACCACGATGCACTCATTCAGTTCATTGCCGAAGGCAGTTCGGCTGTGCTAGGTCTAACCCCGCGCAAGTTAGTAAAAACGGAAAAATCACTCAAAGTTATATGTACATTCACAATTATTTATTCTCATATCGCCCATGTCACTGCGGGGACAGTTATATGTACATTCACAATTATTTATTCTCATATCGCCGATGTCACTGCGGGGACAATAAACCTTAAAATTGGTTAGGCACGGTGTCATATGCAATGCGGTTTCAGAGAATACTGAGGACAAAGGTGGACCAAATTTCTTTTATACGTATTAGATACACGACGTCAGTTACCGTGTTAAAGGTGTATTGTGCCTGCATGAAGGGTGATTTTAAGTCGCACAGCTGGATTTCCACGGGGACATAAGGTTTCATTCACGTCAAAATGTAAACGTTAAAAAATTCATGTTAACTTTCAAACAAAACCGACAACCAGCCCAGAGTGATTATTTTACAATGCGTATTTTTCATTTCAATTAGGCAACACTGCCAGGTGACAGATTTCACGTTAGACATTCTAAATAAACTGAAAATCGATTGAAGAACAAAGACATTAATAAACACGCGAGAACCATCGAGTTTTATCAAAGATTTTATGAAAACAAAGTGTCCAAATAAAAGTATATGAATTGCATTATGTTTATTTATGTTATAGAGCAAGCTGTTCTTTGCAGTTGACGTACGGATTCTTGTTTAATATTTATAGGTAATTTGTTTTTTTAATAAAAACGTAACTTGAATTTAAACGTCGGTCCACATAAACTAAAATACAACCAATGTGACATAAGTTAATAGGGCTCAAATGGTTTAACATAAAAAAACATGTCCGGTAAGGAATTACTGAGGGCTCATTCTGCGAGGATAAGCAATGGATATATATTTATTATCAATATCACCGACAAAAAAGTAATTTTAGTATTATGTCATAAGTTCTAGCCGCTTCAAAATGCAGTTTCCGTATCATGAATGTGAGGGGCCGACCACAGTGACCTATCCAAACGTACGTACATATTCACCTTATGGCAGTCCCCTCTCAGATGTGCATTTTTGTATTTTGCATCTGCATCTGTTCAAAACGATAAAGATTTTTTCCCTCCTATTCTCCACCATGGATCGTTTTGTCCTGTGACTCCGTGCCCCGTAATATCAAATTTCTTCATGTCACCTTTCTCGAGTGTGAATCGACTGCCCTTTATCAACCCTTCCAGCTCTCATAACACGCGACTTGAACGGTTTTTCATCCCATGTTTTCTTATAAATCTGACTTTAATACATGGCTTTCTTTTCAGGGTTATTTTTACCTCAATCATTTTGTCTTATTTCAAGTGCAGTTACATCGCTTGTAAAGGGCGCTGATGTGTTTATAATTCTTAGGTTAAATATTTTCATAAGATATTTGGTAACGTGTCCCAATGCATGTAAATCCGGAATTTAGAAAACATAATGGTTAAACAAATGGTGAAATTTAAACAAGATTAATAATCTTTATCACATAATTTAATTATGTTTAATGATAACAAATCAATCTTCTCAATTTAAATCAAATTCGTCATTCAATGGAATATGTTCCTCTCCTAACACTCGTAATGTAATAAATAAAAATACTTGAAAATAATAAATATATAAAATAAAATATTGCGTGAACCCTAAACTCTTGATATATTATCAGCAGCTTAGGGAACTTTCAACGTGTTGTGCATTTAATAGTAGCCAGACTATTAAAGTATAAGTCCCATAGAGGACCCAGCAGAGTATACTGCAGTGCCGCGGATAGGTCCGGGGTCATCCGGAATTTAGGCCGTAGCGCTGCCGGGATGGTTCGGGACGGTTCGGGATGGCGAGCCGGCAGTTTTTGGATGTCAAAAACTGCCGGGGCGATTCGTTGTGATCCAGGGCGGAAAGTTATCCGTAGTGATCCGGAGCTCATCCGTAGCTCTGGCGGGGTTATGCCGTGGGTGTCCGTGTCACTACCGTGGAAGTCCGGGGCACTGCCGTCACAGTCCTTGGAGGTCCTGGACGTTGAAAACCACCCGAATTACCTCGGCAGAGTGACGGACCAACACGGCAGAGCCCAGGACTGTACCGGGGGGGGGGGGGGGGGGGTGGGGTTGCCGTGACGGTCCGGAACTCTGCCGAGACGATTCGGGGCTCTCCGGGGTGCTGCCGTGATGGTCCGTGGCTATCCTTGGCTGTGCCTGGGTTATCTAGAGTGCATCCGGGGTGCTGCCGGGACGGTCCGGGGCTATCCTTGGCTGTGCCTGGGTAATCTAGAGTGAATCCGGGGTGCTGCCGGGATGGTCCGGGGCTATCCTTGGCTGTGCCTTGGTTATTTAGAGTGCATCCGGGGTGCTGCCGGGACGGTCCGGGGCTATCCTTGGCTGTGCCTGGGTTTTTTAGAGTGCATCCGGGGTGCTGCCGGGACGATCCGGGGCTATCCTTGGCTGTGCCTGGGTTATTTAGAGTGCATCCGGGGTGCTGCCGTGATGGTCCGGGGCTATCCTTGGCTGTGCCTGGGTTATTTAGAGTGCATCCGGGGTGCTGCCGGGACGGTCCGGGGCTATCCTTGGCTGTGCCTGGGTTATTTAGAGTGCATCCGGGGTGCTGCCGGGACGGTCCGGGGCTATCCTTGGCTGTGCCTGGGTTATTTAGAGTGCATCCGGGGTGCTGCCGGGACGGTCCGGGGCTATCCTTGGCTGTGCCTGGGTTATTTAGAGTGCATCTGGGGTGCTGCCGTGATTGTCCGGGGCTATCCTTGGCTGCGCCTGGGTTATTTAGAGTGCATCCGGGGTGCTGCCGTGATGGTCCGGGGCTATCCTTGGCTGTGCCTGGTTTATTTAGAGTGCATCCGGGGTGCTGCCGTGATGGTCCGGGGCTATCCTTGGCTGTGCCTGGGTTATTTAGAGTGCATCCGGGGTGCTGCCGTGATGGTCCGGGGCTATCCTTGGCTGTGCCTGGGTTATTTAGAGTGCATCCGGGGTGTTGCCGTGATGGTCCGGGGCTATCCTTGGCTGTGCCTGGGTTATTTAGAGTGCATCCGGGGTGCTGCCGGGACGGTCCGGGGCTATCCTTGGCTGTGCCTGGGTTATTTAGAGTGCATCCGGGGTGCTGCCGGGACGGTCCGGGGCTATCCTTGGCTGTGCCTGGGTTATTTAGAGTGCATCCGGGGTGCTGCCGGGACGGTCCGGGGCTATCCTTGGCTGTGCCTGGGTTATTTAGAGTGCATCCGGGGTGCTGCCGGGACGGTCCGGGGCTATCCTTGGCTGTGCCTGGGTTATTTAGAGTGCATCCGGGGTGCTGCCGGGACGGTCCGGGGCTTTCCTTTGCTGTGCCTGGGTTATTTAGAGTGCATCCGGGGTGCTGCCGGGACGGTCCGGGGCTATCCTTGGCTGTGCCTGGGTTATTTAGAGTGCATCCGGGGTGCTGCCGGGACACCGGGGCTATCCTTGGCTGTGCCTGGGTTATTTAGAGTGCATCCGGGGTGCTGCCGGGACGGTCCGGGGCTATCCTTGGCTGTGCCTGGGTTATTTAGAGTGCATCCGGGGTGCTGCCGGGACGGTCCGCGGCTCCACCGTAGTGCTGCTGTGTGAAATGGCGATTTCTGCAATAAAACACCCCCGATTACCACGGACCACCCACGACCGTATCCAGGGTGATCCGTGGTAATCCCTGCCTATCCGTTATACTGCTACGATCACGAGGCAGCGGAAATCTTACGCTTCTAAAGAAGCAACTGGTTTTCACGCTGCCAGCTTTGATCGTATATGATATATTTAGACACCAGATGGCGGTTCGTTGTCCGCTGAAGAACACGTGCGTACGATGTGACAAGCAGCTAACCAGATGCCAATAAACACTCGACAGGCATCCTGGCTCCGCCCATAGCTGCGCTTCAAGCGACGTTTGAACAGTTAACGGTCGAATTTTAATTGCTCCCTCTGCATTCTCGCATCATCGACCGATTCGATTCTGACAGTATGACTGTGTTAGCGTAGCCATGTATCTGTTGTCTGCAGAACTGAAACCAGCCAGCGAGGTGTGCACGCAGCCTTTGTTGTTATGTTTCGTTTGAATGACACCTCACCGGCCGGGCATCCTATGTGCCCAAGGCCCTAAGCAAACCATGTCTGCGGCAATTCTCTCCTAGCCCCTGCAGTGGCGGCACATTTTGGGGGGCGGCATTTCGGGGAATTAGTATAATCAGTGACATAAGGAGTTTCACAAAAATTACAAAGTGGCCTTTTTGTCCCATGTTCAAGATTCCAGGGATTATAAACTGGACAGTGGAACCTACCAAATTATTAGCGAACGTTTTGCACCCTTTTTTTTGGGGGGGGGGGCATTTCTGGGATTTAGTTTAGTCAGTGGCAGGAGTTCCACAAAAATTACAAAGTGTCCTTTTTGTCCCATGTTCAAGATTCCAGGGATTATAAACTGGACAGTGAAACCTACCAAATTATTAGCGAACGTTTTGCACCTTTTTTTTGGGGGGGGGACAATTCTGGGATTTAGTTTAATCAGTGGCATAAGGAATTCCACAAAAATTATAAAATGTGGCCTTTTTGTCCCATGTTCAAGATTCCAGGGATTATTAACTGGAAAGTGGAACCTACCAAATGATTAAGCGAACGTTTTGCACACTTTTTTGGGGGGGTGGGGGCGGGGGCATTTCTGGGATTTAGTTTAATCAGTGGCATAAGAAGTTACACAAAAATTACAAATTTGGCTTTTTTGTCCCATGTTCAAGTATTCCAGGGATTATAAACTGGACAGTAGAACCTACAGAATGATTAGCGAACGAATTGTACATTTGTGGGGGCGGCATTTCTGGGATTTAGCATAATCAGTGGCAGAAGGGATTCCTCAAAAAGTTCAAATTTGGCCTTTTTGTCCCTTTTCAAGAATTTCAGAGATTAAAAATTTGGCCAAGGAACCAACAAAATTATTTGCGGACGATCTCTATAGAGGCAAGAAATACATATCTGTAGTTATTCTTTGTTAGATCTGTGGTCTTGCAATGTCAGAACGCCATCGATAAACTGACCAATCATGCAAAAAGCCTGCATTTCAGGGCGGTCGGCGTTTACAGAAATCCAAAGCAGCATCTGATAACACCAGTGAAAAACCCTGCCAGAAGACCAATGGCACCAGGTAGTGGGGGTGGGATGTCTGTCGTACAGATTGTGCGAAAAATATTTTGACGAATGGTGTTGCTCTTTTCTTGGAAAGTATTAAGAATTTCCATTCTTGAACCCTTGAATTCCCGAAATTGCAGGATATTTAAACAACCTGAAACAACCTGAAATGCCCTTTTTCCATGATTCTTCATTCTCTAACATCACTCTCGTTAAAATACAGACGTTTACACTATCGTGTGTATAATGAGTACTAGCTAAATGCCTGTGTCTTTTGATTAACAAATATGACCTGCATGATCTGTTATGAAACGTGAATAAAACCAATATAATTCTATTATAACTGTCTGGCAGGATGAATCCCCCTGGCCGTTTAGCCACATGTTAAATATACGTATCAAGTATCAGTTTTAACTTTTAGAGTTCAAAACTTAAATTAAAGATATATTTACCTGTACTCTTAATATCTGTTATTAACAGTTTCATTATCCACAACCTACAGACAGTTGTTGTATATTGTGACAAATCATTTGAAATTAAATTATAACATTTATTTAAATTATATCATTACTTAAAATTTATTTAAATACTTTATTGAATAACAAATAGTCATAAGTTTATAAATAAAACCTCACAAAGTGCATAATCACTATAATTCTAAAATGATGTAGCCATGAATTAAAGTATGCTTTTAACTTTGAGGATATTTTAATTAAACAAAGTCAGTTTATCCAAACACTGGACTTTTTTATGTGAAAAAAAAATAAACATGCCCTGCCTACATATATATGCTTAACTCATGAATTACGCTGTTTTAGTAAAGACTAAATAACTTGCATGCAACAGTACCATGCATTTCTCAGTAGCTCTATTAGGTGTACCTGCTGTCTTATGCGATAACAAGAGGTGGAATTATAGATGTGACAAAGTATTTGTATGCGTCGAGAATGGAATAACACTCACCAAATAAAGTTTTTTTTCCCAAGTTGAGTATAAAGTAACCATGAATCGTGTTTACATGAATGATGAAAGATCAATTTCCCAAATTGTATGTGTATCCTGCAGTGTAATCTGTTAATAGTTACAATTTATTCGTTTTATTCCTTTCTGTTCACTTCATAATGAAATATACTTGTTTGAGCCTCGAGCAATCTTTGGATTTACATTAGCAAAGAGATGTCTGCTCTTTAATATGTGGCGGAAGAATTCCCTGCCAGTGAATCCATATAATTGCGTTGTTGTCAAATACAAGCCTGTAACAAGGACATTTGAAACGATATGTTTCAATATGTTATCCAGTTTTGTAATGTTTAGTTAGAGGGGCGGCAATTTCTAAGACCGCCCCGGGCGGCAATGAGGCTAGGTACGCCGCTGCGAGCCTGTGGCCTGTTCAGACGGTTCCCGGGACGATGAGCTGTCACTCAAAACGAAATGAACATCACTGGCTCCGTGTATTCATCGCTTGGTCGTGTCTTCCAGCACAAGGTCTGATCTGATTGGACAAAAATACAGTGCTCCCCTCTAGTGTAGCAATTCAGGATACGAGGTCATAACAAACAGCGCTTAATTACCTTATAGGCAGTAGGCCTATAGTTAAAGCGTTGTGTAAAGAGCGTATAGTTCTGCCTGCTTCAGTGGGACTGTACCTGTAATTTCAGAGCTGTACAGTCACCACGAAATCAGATATTGTCTTCAGTGAGACCCTGTAAGGTTAAAGATCCACTAAGCTAGACACGTTTTATCGTATAAATATGATACCAATACAACTTTTCAGGAAGCAGAGACAGAGCTTTAAAACCATGATTCTCGGATGTGTAATGCCTTAATGTAACGTGTCGTGTTTAGCATCTGAACTGGACTGTTATTCTGTTGAAAAATTCGAGGTTTCTCTAACATTACTTTGATGTGTGAACTGAAGACTATAATTGACACTGTCACTATCCATGTACTCTCACTATTTCCACGGAATCTTTTCATGTATACGTTGAGAGCCGTGGGATTGATGAAAAACATAATTACGAAAAATGATTATTTTAGGACATTGAATATCCCGCCTTTGGAATACATGTCCAGGTGAAATATAGATAGATGTGATGATTGTTCCTTTTATGGGAGGGAAACATCTTACTTTTGGTTTTACTGGCATGTCATTTATCAAGAACTCAATATTGCAAAATGATAAAACGCATGAGACCATGAGATTGTTACATGTGTATTTTATGATTTTTATTTCGATTATTATTATTATTATTTTATTTTGACTTGGATCATTTTATTTTTAGTTAGATATGTATATATTTATTTCATTATTAAAACTATTGTTATTATTATTATTTTATTATTATTATTATTATTATTATTAGAAGTAGTAGTAGTAGTAGTAGTAGTATTTGTCTTCTCCTTCAGTAATCACGTGTAACAGAAGAGTAGAGTCCTTTCAAAACTTAAGAACTGTATGCATGTCCAGTAAACTTGCGTAGAAATCAGCCACAGATTATTCATAACAAACTTACATGTGTACAATAAAAAATGATTTTATATGATTACAGAATGGCAACCATGTCGCTACGAGAGTTCAGTCTGGAGGATACGGTTACCGGGGCGTATGCATGGTCGGCAACACCGTTTGAAGTATCATATAATTCCACATCAACACCAAATAGTACAGGCCAACAGGAGATAAAGCTGAGCCCTGAGGACGAACGGTTTTACATTGTGTTGTGGACCTACGTCACCCCCACTGTCCTGGCTTTTATCACTATCATCGGCACAACCGGAAATGCTCTCGTTGTCCACGCCATATTGAACAATAAACAGTTGAAAACCAGCACGAATCTCCTGCTCCTGAACTTAGCCATCGCCGATATAACCTTTCTTCTTCTCTGCGTACCGTGCACAGCCTATAAGTATGCCGCTTCTAACTGGGTATTTGGAGATATTGGCTGTAAAATTGTCAGCTACTATCAGTACGTGACAAGCTATGTGACCGTGTGGACACTTGTGGCTATATCCGCGCTGAGGTATATGACCATCATTATGTCAATACAGACAGCCAAATATCGCACCAAAGCTAATATCATACGTCTCAGTGTGGTTATATGGGTTACGATGACCGCTGTCAACGTGCCCATTCTTGTAGTGAGCAAGGTTAAGGTTTTGATTTCATACACTTACTGCGGCATGGAGTTGTGGTCCGTTGGGCCTATCTTCGTTACTTTCTGCGTGTTTGGGTATCTGCTACCTTTAACGATCATCGTATTGTTATATCTTCAAATCCTTATGCACCTAAGGAACTCTAAAGACAGTAGCATAAGCCAGACCCATGTGCGAGAAAGAAACGTCCGCGTTTGTAAACTGATAGTACTGGTTGTGGTTGTCTTTATGTTATCATGGTTACCAAAACATATCAACAACCTTACAGCTCTCGAGAAGACCCTGCCACCAGGAAAACTGTACGAGGTTTTGAGGGTTCTTTGGGAGGTTCTCTCCTATGGGAACTCTTGCGCTAATCCATTTATTTATACCTACGCCTGCCGTGACTTCAGAAAATGTTTCAAGGAAGCGTTCTCCTGCAAGAAAAAGGAAGAAACCTCAAAAAGATTGCGTTCTAATGGCACTATTCAAGTCGATACAAATGATATAAAAGACGAGGCCGAGGCTGAAAATCTTGTTTGACAGTGTACATATAGGATGTATATATAATCATTCGGAAATCCACTAAGCTGGCCTATCAATGAAATAATTGAAATGATAATGAATACGATACTGAAAATGAAAGAAACCCAGTAAAAAAATGTTAAGTGACGCAACAGACGGCTTGACTGACGCAATCAAAGTGATTAGAAAGTTACCTAGTGCTATTATAGTCTCGTTCCCCCAGACTTGTAACTTGTAAGAATCGGGAAAAGGACGTGAAACTAAGAAGCAATCAGTCTCGTAAAATGCTTATTATCATGTTTGTAAAAATGTCTACAATTGGCTGAAAATCTCAGCCACTATAATTCTGGTTAAAACTCTATATAGGAATCAGTTTAGTATAGTATATGGTTAAGTGGTCTTCTGAGCAAAACGACAGAGTTGGTAACTTGATGAAAATGACAAAGGATAAACATAATCCGCGGAATTTATGTATGAAAAGGATTTGGTATACAAGTCTGTCGATGAGATGGCCACGGAACTCTTTGGTGTTTCTTTCGATTAAATTGCCGTTAGCCAATTGCGAATAGGGACTTTATGTGCTGTTAAACTAGAATTAAGAAGAAGAGTTTCTATATTATTTAGCGGTGGACTTGACACATATATGTTTTAGAAAAAAAAAACAGATGAAAATATGGCTACAGGCCATGTTAATTTAAATTGTCCTTATTGTGTTTTGATTGTATATATGTATTTATAAAGTGAATGAAGCTTGGCAAACCATATCATGCACTCGTGTATATTTCTATGTATTGTAGTTTACTAGACTATCATCACCAATTATTCCCGACAGCATACCATGGGTCGAACCAGTACAAAACAATGTATAATTGTCACAGTGAAAAGATATCCACATGGGATATGAACGTGGCGTAGGATTCAGTTTACACGTACACAATAATGTAATGGATGTATGAGCCTCACGTTAATGCAGCATTTCACTTGAGGACCCGAAGACTAAAAAGAAGTTTTCCTGCATGTTTGTTTTTCTTCACGGTATTTGTTGTTGAGGTTGCAGCAATCAGTCTTATCTATAGCAGACTTTTCTCTTTTTTATTTTGTCAGTTTTTCTTGGTGATCTAACAGCCATGTTGACGTGAGGAATATAAATGTTGATTTCGGAGCCGTCTCTGAAAAATACCTGTATAGATGTAGTTTCAAGAAATATGGTACCCAGCGGTTGTTCTATATTTTACATGATTATGTATAAAATGCTTGTGCTGTTTACCTCTTGATAATGTCTGCCTCTTTGTACATAGTTTGATGGTGTGAAAATAATTCGTTAATTCACAAAGGCTTAAATATTCATCCTGGCGAACACCCTCGTGTTTCCTCCCTGTCACCTGCTCGGAGTGATGACTCGTTCATACTTGTTCACCGCAAAACATGCTACCCTCAATATCCCTGTTCGGGATACCCAGCAGGCCAGATTGTTTGTGTTGTCCACCATCAGTTATTGAAGTCTCATACAAGGACCTCAGTTTTCCGCCACCCAGTATAACACCAATATTTTCCATTTTAGGATTACACTGTCTAAGTCGTCTTATATATTTCCTGCGAGTTCTTTTGAAATGTCACTAGGAAAAACCGGCCCATAGGCGATAACGGGAAGCCTCCACGAACTTTTATTTATTTATTTTTTGTTTGCAACTAAGCGAAGTATGATGACGACCTAGACCATTATGGTTAGGCGAGAAACGAATATTGGTTGCAAAATTCTAACGCAACTTTTACGAATGGTCAGTTTGGGAAATAAGCCATATTGGCGATCTCTCGCAATCAAGGGTAGCAAAACAGATAAAGCAGTAAAGCAGTAAAGGAAAAATAAAATCTCGTAATACAGTGTACACTCCTTGGAACTGAGAATGCCTCCCCCCCCCTCCCATACGGAAGTGAAAAAACCTGTTATACCAGCTGAGAAAAGAGCAGGAAGGCAAAACCTGCAGGACTCGTCGATAATTTTACATCCCCCAATAAAATAAAAAAAATCTGGCAAAAAATGTTGAGGCTTAAATGTCAGCGAAACACCGAGAGGCCGACTTGTCTCTTCTGTCTTCCATAGCAGTATTTCTATTATCTGCTGATTGGTCGGAATTTTAAGCATACTTAGCCACAATCAATAGATTTATCAGCGGTGAATATGTTTCAAGGTGTATTAGTAATGTTATTTACCTATTGATTTTGGACTATTTGCATATGATGTAGTTTTGGAAAGGCTTTAAACGACCTGTTGGTTAAAGTGCCTTCAGTCTTGAATGAATTATATTAATTCTTTGGTTCGTCAGTGTTTTTTTCTTTTAATATGTTTATTTGTTCTCTGTTATATTCCTTTGAAAGGATTGTGCATTATTCGGGCTAGAAACCCACTCTGCCAGCTGTTTTCCAGGTCGCGTTTGACGTGACAAGTGGGCGAACTTCTCATAGAAGTGTTGTCCCTGGATTATGAGTTTCCTCACCTTTAGACCTTCAATCCCTTTTCAGTATCAGTAGGATTATTTTCACAACTCACTTTACCATTCCGCTTCTATTTGACCTATGTTATAGCGAACTTGGAATGAATAATAGGTTTATTGTAAAAAAAAACACGAAAGAGAGGAGAAAAATCATATATGGCAAGGCACATTGACATTGCCAACGCCTACTGCAAAACATAACCCCCAGAGCCTTGTTGTACGGTTACAGTATGGACCGTATGCCCAATAATTCCCAAAACACATATTGTCTGAATTCCAGCACACAATGCAAGCCTGTCTGAGAATATTCTTGAATGCATTTGGGACACTTAGAGTACACTTCACCAATGAAATACAGGAAGGTTATCCTTCATGTCCATAGCAAAAAACATTGAACGCCAGTTGTATCCATAAAAGGATGTATAATAAATCTTTGTATCAATATGGGTATTTAGAAAGTATGTTTTGTATTATCCACGATAAATGTCATGTAATTATAGGTTGTTAGCATGTCACCGGATTAATGAAACCAAAAAAATCGTTTAACCAGAATGTTCGTTTGTAGTATGTCATGGTATTGTGTTGTTCTAAGTTATGGCCGTGTTCCACATGATGCACGACCCTTATTCTAATAAACTAAAAGGTCTTAATCCGCTTTCACGACTTCTCTTCCCCATGCATAAGGAGTGTACGAGGGACGCGAAATAGCGAGGTGTTGATTAAAAGGAACCCCAGCTGGTACCATCTTTATATGGCTCATCTGCTAATTCTTGAGCAAATCTGTAAATACCTCGGTTTATATGCATGCTGTCTGTGAAGGTAAAGGTCTAGAGATCAATTACCATGCATAGATATGTTTAAGACAGGTGGGCCAGAGGAATCGCTGACGAAAATGTGAATAATTAATAGGTAAAAGCAGCTGAGAAAGTAACGTATAGGACTCCTTTAAAAAAGGTATATAATGTATATAATTTTTTACCAATTTCACTTTTTTCTATCTAATTTCTATTTGAAATGAACTATATATATATATATTTAGTCAATGAACATAAAAAGAAGAGAGACATCAACGCCAACATTTCAAACAATCATATTATTTGGATAACATGAACAGGTTGTTGCTAAATTTTCAGCTACCCCTGTAGCCTTCGTCAGAGCGAGTGACTAACTGTAAACAAAGCTGATAGTGTGACCCTTCGCTAGGTCAACGTGGCTGGCTTGCCAGCTATACCCATTAATCTATCTGATGTCTTCTCAGGACTGGCCTGTGTATATCCACATGAAAACAGGGCTGCTGGGGTGTCAAAGACAGGGAGGGGTTAGTCTCGAGAGGAAAAGTATGTGCTGAGTGCCGGGTATTTACAGGGAAAAGCTAAATCTTTGTTTAATCCTTTTATGTGTGTACGTAGTGTATGAATGTGCATGCTTTTGTTCGGATGTGAATCTGTCTTTGCTAGAGGGAAAGTTGCCTTTAAGGATGGTGCATGTTAAATCTCGGAGAGTGGTCGGATTTGTTGAAATGTGCGGCCACGGGGAATCCAGGAGTGTTGTCGCGGATGGGTTTTTTTGCTTGCCGGAAATCTTCGATTTCCGCAAGCATGTTGGTCAGTTCCGTATGTCCATTTGTCTGTTTGTTGCTTGCCGGAAATCTTCGATTTCGGCAAGCATATTCGTCAGTTGCGTATGTCCATTTGTCTGTTTGTCCCTACTCTCCTGGCCACAGTTTTGCAGCAATCGACATGAAACTTACAGCATTGATTGACAACCCAAAGTCCTGGAACCCTATTGTTTTTGGTCAACATCGCCTTATGGTGAAGGTCAAGGTCATAGAAAGTATGCAATGCAGTTTTTGCTCCATAACTTTGTAACAAATGGTCGTAGCCACTTAACCCATAGCTTGTTTTATTCTTCATTCCATGGCCTTTTATATGATGGGTACCTGACTCAAATCTGCCGTTACCATGGTTACGCATTTTTGGGTTAAAACTTGATAATTTGGAAATAGTCATGCTACATTTTCTATCTTTGCCAATTTTTAAGCTACAGACGTCTGGTTTTGGTCATTATGTAGATTATAGGCAGCTTGGCATGATAAAACTAAAAGTCTCCCCAAATCTCGCACTAGATCAGGTCAAACGTGAAAAAACGAGATTTCACGGAAATGCTTATAACTCAGCGACTTTTAAAGCTAGACCGGTCTGGTTTTCGGCATTTCGTAACATTTGCCAGCCTGGCATGATAAAAATGCAAGACTGGCCAAATCTCGCACCATATCTCGTTTAACGAGAAAAAACGAGATTTCGCGGAAATACTCATAACTCGGCGACTTTTACAGCTACACAGGTCTAGTTTTCGGTATTTCGTAACATTTTGCCAGCTTGACATGATAAAACTACAAGTCTCGTGAAATCTCGCACTATATGTTGTCAAACGAGAAAAAACGCGATTTCGCGGAAATACTTATAACTCGGCGACTTTTATAGCTACACAGGTCTAGTTTTCGGTATTTCGTAACATTTTGCCAGCTTGACATGATAAAACTACAAGTCTCGTCAAATCTCGCACTATATGTTGTCAAACGAGAAAAAACGAGATTTCACGGAAATGCTTATAACTCGGCGACTTTTACGGCTAGACAGGTCTAGTTTTTGGCATTTCATAACATTTGGACGGCTTGACATGACAAACCTGCAAGACTTGCCAAATCTCGCACCATATCTCGTCAAACGATTAAAAACGAGATTTCACAGAAATGCTAATAACTCAGCAACTTTTACAGCTAGACAGGTCTAGTTTTCGGCATTTCATAACATTTGGCCAGCTTGAAATGACAAACCTGCAAGACTAGCCTAATCTCGCACCATATGTTGTCAAACGAGAAAAAACGAGATTTCATGGAAATGCTTATAACTCGGCGACTTTTTCAGCTACACAGGTCTAGTCTTTTTGTTGCTTGCCGGAAATCTTCGATTTCCGCAAGCATGTTAGTCAGTTCCGTATGTCCATTTGTCTTTTTCTTGCTTGCTGGAAATCTTCGATTTCCGCAAGCATGTTGGTCAGTTCCGTATGTCCATTTGTCTTTTGGTCTTTTTGTTGCTTGCCGGAAATCCTCGATTTCGGCAAGCATATTCGTCAGTTGTGTATGTCCATTTGTCTGTCTGTCTGTTTGTTTGTTTTTTTTTTGTCTGTTTGTCCCCACTCTCCTGGCCACAATTTTGTAGCAATCAACTTGAAACTTACAGGGATGATTTACAACCCAAAGTCCTGGAACCCTTTTGTTTTTGGTCAACATCGCATCATGGTGAAGGTCAAGGTCATGGAAAGTATGCAATGCAGTTTTTGCTCCATAACTTTGTAACAAATGGTCGTAGCCACTTAAACCATAGCTTGTTTTATTTGTCATTCGCTGGCCTTTTATATGGTGGGTACCTGACTCAAATCTGCCGTTACCATGGTTACGCATTTTTGGGTTAAAACTTGATAATTTGAAAATAGTCATGCTACATTTTCTATCTTTGTCAATTTTTAAGCTAAAGACGTTTGGTTTTGGTCATTATGTAGCTTATAGGCAGCTTGACATGATAAACCTGCAAGATTTGCCAAATCTCGCACTAGATCTGGTCAAACGTGAAAAAAACGAGATTTCACCGAAATGCTTATAACTCAGTGACTTTTTAAGCTAGACCGGTCTAGTTTTTTGGCATTCATAACATTTGGACGGCTTGACATGACAAACCTGCAAGACTTGCCAAATCTCGCACCATATCTCGTCAAACGATTTAAAACGAGATTTCACAGAAATGCTAAAAACTCAGCAACTTTTACAGCTAGACAGATGTAGTTTTCGCCATTTCATAACATTTAGAGAGTTTGACATGACAAATCTACAAGACTGGCCAAATTTTGCACCGTATCTCGTCAAACGAGAAAACACGAGAGTTCACGGAAATGCTTATTAATCGGCGACTTTTACAGCTAGACGGATCTAGTTTTCGCCATTTCGTAACGTTTGGCCGTCTTGACATAATAAAACTGCTCGTCTTGCCAAATCTCGTACTATATCTCGTCAAGCGAGGAAAAACATGATTTCACGCAAATGCTGATAACACGGCGACTTTTGCAGCTAGACAGGTCTAGTTTTCGGCATTTTGTAATATTTGACAAACCATGTCTTAAGACATGTTTTATTTTTCATAAAACATGTAACTATTTAAAACGTTTGTTTAGTCTAAAACGTGTAGTTGTCCCATTTTTCGAAACATGTTTTCCCCTAAGAAACATGATTTAAACTAAGAGTAAAACATGTCTCAGTGTTGCATGTTTTTATATGAAATATGTCGCATATAAGACATGTCTTAAGACATGTTTCATTTTTCATAAAACATGTAACTATTTAAAACTTCTGTTCAGCCTAAAACGTGTAGTTGTCCCGTTTTCGAAACATGTCTTTTCCAAAGAAACATGTTTTAACTTACAGTAAAACATGTCTCAGTATTACATGTTTTTATATGAAATATGTTTCATATGAAACATGCTGAAAGGCATGTTTCATTTTTCCAAGAAAATATATTACATTTGCCCATCAAAGGCATATTTGCATTTGAATCAAGTCTCAAAAATGTTTACAAAATAAAACATGTTTTGAAAAATATTTAGAGTCACTGAAATTGTTATTTGTTGTTTGCCTTTGTTGTTTGATGTTCACTGTAACCACAAAGAAAACCTGACGATTCGCCTCTGATAAAACAACTCACAAATTCACTGGAAAGATAAAATTTATACCTTGGACAATGCTTCCTAATTTGGAGGATGCACTGAACAGGAAACGTTTCAAGTATGGGTTATCAATTATTGGTTTTTATATAAAGCTCTCAGGAACCTTCATTAAATGATTTTCTTCCTAAATAGCCAGATCGAAAAGACAAAACCTTATCTATCATGATAATAGAAACATATATCAAAACAGAATTACTTATTGTGGGTATAAAAACATATTAAAAGTGAATTAAAATACTATGTATAAGTCTAAGACTCATAACTTTTCCCAAATCATTTTAAAAGGCAAGAACTCTTGTCTCAAAAGATTAAAAAAGAATATTTTATACATCAGTATATTTAAGATGGGAATGCTGATAGTCTGATGGCAGTTTCTTGGTTCTACAACATTTTCGTTAGTTTAAAAATGCTTGGAATAAAATGCGGAATACATAATAAAGACCTATATAAGAAAAAGTCATGTGTATTTGAAATATACAGCTTTCTGTAAGTCTTCTTAAATAATAGATGCAGTCATGCACAACAACAACAACCTAATTACCATTTACATGACAGACCATGATTAAGTGAGATCAGATTTATTTAGTATTTTTACAAAGGAGGCCAATCACCTATAAAACATGTTGAATAAACAAGAAAAATAGCTTCTTCCCTTTTACAATAAATGTGTACCTGGCAAAATATTGCTTTGAAAACGTTTGCTTACTCCTGTAAACAAGTGTTAAAAACAGTGGAGCGGGCGCGATCGCAGGTGTCAACCTGAACGAAGCGCTTTGGGCCGTGTGCATCGCTGAGCCACAACACGTGTCAATCAGGAGATGCCCTGACTGACTTGGCCGTAAAAATGTATAACATGTTCCGCCGGATGAAACAACGCGTGTTACGACTCACGATCGGACCTTCAGTCACGCGGCCTTGTTGCGGTAAACATACGCACATGGATTGCGTTTATCGACATGCAGAGCCAAAAGGTGTTAAACAGCCGTATGCGAGGAACTGAGATTGTGTGCTGGAAACGTTTTGCTGGGAAACTTTTGTATAAAGCAAAACTGAACTGATAGTGTGAAAGATTAGGCATAATGTTGCTCCTGATTATGTCCCTTTAAATATCGGTTGTCTGCATGTATTCATTTATCATATCAATACTGAATGCACCAGTACTGGTACAATTTTGTCTCCTCATAGCTGTATACACAAATATTATAAACTATTAATTACAGCAATAATTAAACTAGCAAACCTAATCTGAACTGCTGCACAATAATTAACAAGGGACTTGTGGGTCATCGGTTGTCTGCATGTATTCATTTATCATATCAATACTGAATGTACCAGTACTGGTACAATTTTGTCTTCCCCATAGCTGTATACACAAATATTATAAACTATTAATTACAACAATAATTAAACTAGCAAACCGAATCTGAACTGCTGCACAATGATTAGCAAGGGACTTGTGGGTCATGGCGCTCAGCTGGAATTGGTAACGAGAATATTTGTATAAATCCTAGTAAATGGAAATGAGGCAATATTTTATTATTTTATTAATATATTAAAAATGTTCAGCTTATAAATATACACACAATATGCTCTACCGAGTTGTATTACTTACACATTTGGTGTGTTTGGTGTGGACTGTACAATTTTATGGACAACATGAAAGATGCTGGAGCCTCCCATGATCACACATTTGTAAAAGTATCAGTATTTCAACTAGCTGACTGTAAAATGCACGTAATAATACCCACTGGGACTTTATGAAACCCTTTAAAAATATTATAAGGAAGAAAGTGGAGGTGAGCTAAGTATAATAATACACATTTAATTTAATAATTGCAATAAGGTAAAAAGATTGGTGATGAAGGATCCATCTGATTATTAAAAAAAAAATTATAAAAATATTTCTAAAAACTGGTTAAACACATTGCCAGTTTAGCTAAAAATGAAATAATATGAACGTTTACTCAATATACCTGATTGCGATGACCAGTGTTATGCACAGTAATGCCCAGCCAGCTTAAGAGATTTGAATGAAATGGTCTAATGTATATACCAATTTGCAAGTTTTATTTCAATATTTTATTTCAGAAATTTAATTTAATTTAGAAAATCAACTTAATTGACAATTCAACAGACTCAAAACATTTAAATAATGGCTAAAAGTAGCTGCTCTCATAGCTTTAATTTTTTATAAATAAGTTTAAACCTATTACAATTTACATCTTAAAATTTAAAATACAGCTTGCTTGCAGAAAACTGGAATTTACTTCTAAACACATTCAAGCCACGGAGTCTTAGTCAGCGAGTTAAAAACTGTAAAGTTGAACAATTATTTGATAAAAAAAACTCCTAAAAAGTAGCTCTTGAAATTTCTAATAGCTACAAAAACATTTTAGTGTATCAGTTCAAATTTTCCTTAACATAAATATTTCTTTCTTCTTCCAAAAGAAAACTTGACACATGCATTTTATTTTATGGGTATAAAATTTTTATATGTAGCATATATTCCTTTTATATATATTTTTATGTTGGACAGTATACTAGAATCTGACCAAACACATCCTGAAGCAGAAAACAACTTAGGATTACAAGCATAATATCTTTGTGATAAAATGCAAATTATATTTACCGATACATTAAAATTTTGCATGCACTGTGTTTAACAACTGCAAATATTGCAATTATATTAAGCTGACTGTATAATATTTTATATGTTTTAGAAGGTAGCAACACTGATCTCAGATCTTGAATGAGCATTTACATTATTCAGACATGCCAATATAGTCACTTTAACTGTTCCTAGCATCAGTCCGAATGCAGCCAATATTTTACAGCCAAAAAGTGTAAAATAAAATGCAGAAAAGACTAGCATCAACAGAGTCTCTCCCAAGACTGAAGATTTCTTAGCACTTCAGCATAGTTGAGAGGCCCATCAGCTGCTGTTCAGATTAGTGGATCAAAAGAATCTATCAGAGCAATACTGAAAGCACTCTAATTAAAAACCTAATATTTTCATAATACCAAATCCTTGGTTTGTATCACTTAAAAATTTAATTTGGAATCCTAAAACAAGGCCTCCGTCTGTAAATACTTGAAGCTTCATAAGGTTACAATTATCCAATCAACCATGAAAATTAAATACTGCTAATAACATGTTAGATTAACTAACTGCTGTATGTTCACAGTGATTCATCAAACACTGTAACACTTAACTTTTCTAAAAGTTGTTAAAATTCAGTTACCATAAAAAAGAGTGAAACATTTCTTAGAAAATATGTGGAATACTAAGGATGTAACAAAAGAATGAAATACTAAATTATGTTAATGCAGCCACAAACTATGGAAGAAGAAGCTTGTACGAATTTGACTTGTCCTTGTTGGGCACTTTATTTTCAAGACACTCTTCCTGAAGTGGGTTGAGAAGTTGCATGTATTGTGCTGGGTAAGTTATATTAAGAATAGAGTACCACCCTAGAAGCAGGTACGAGGTTTTCCATACTGAACCATTTCCAATAAATATATGTACATAGAGTCACTATAAAAAGCACCTGACCTCACTTCTCCATTGTCTATGATAAAACAGGTGTAGGTTCTGTACCCACTTGTGTACAAAACGAATCTTCTTTGGCATCTTTCTGAAAAAGGTGTAGCAATTAATCAGAAGCTAAATGGTGTTATTTCCATGATCAGTTTGGAGAAAAAGAGAAAATAGTATTAACTGTCAGCAACACAGATGACAGTTCTTACATGCAGCTGCATGGAATACACTGACATCAACTTTATATTGACACAAGTCTAACAAGAATTAATAACAGCTATTTATATGGAAGGTTTTTTTTTATAAAATGAAATTGTCTACTTCTTACATTTGATTGAAACACTGTTAACACCTGATAACTAAATGATAATATTTAAGAATAAGACCTCTAATAGTTATACCTCTCAAATGGAATAATATGAATGTTTACAACAATTGAATCAAAATCCATTAATCAATCAATGAATTAAATCAAAGACCCCTAAGGTATGTAAAGCTGCTGGTTGGCATAATCTGTTGCAAGCATCTGTCACTTATTTATTCAGTGGCATTGACAATTACAAGATAAAAACATCACATGTACCATATATTTTAATTATATTAAAAATATAATATATGCAAATAAGTAAACAAGAAAACTTCGACTATTACCAAAAATTCTACAGGAGGTAAAAATTTGCATATTTGTGTAAAAATCCAAAATTTGGATAAAGTGAAGCAAGAATTACTAAATTAAATATTCACTCCCCGCCCGAGTTCACTCCAACTTGTGTAAACTGGAAACCACTAAACCATCATTACCATCCATGTACCCACATACAGCCTTGGTACCCTGGACCCCATTCCACCAACACCCTTGTACACATCCAGCCTTTGTACCCTGGACCCCAGTCCTCCAGCAGTCATGTATTCACACATCCAGGCTTGGTATCCTGAACCCCATTCCACCAACACCCATATACATGCATCCAGCACTGGTACCCTGGACCCTATTCCCCTCCACTACTAATGTGCACACATCCATCCTTGGTACCCTGGTACCCATTCCACCACAGTCCACCACCACCCATGTACACACAATCAGCCTTGATCAGATGCATAAATTACCATTTTGTTAACTACATGCCCACGAGTTAGTGTTTGAACATGCTTCAGATTTTAATCAACACAAAGATGATACTGCACATAGTAACAGGTTTTTAATTTGCTAATTTTATCATTCTAATCACAAATTACTTATGTCTTCCTTATTTATCTTCTTATTCAAGGTTTCAGTAAAAATGCCATGAAAAATCTAACAAAATTATCTTAGCACAGCCTACTTCTTGAAACAGCAAAATTTTCATCACACATCACATTTGATCAAGTGCTGTTAAATAAATATCTTACCTACTCAGCAGTCCATACATGTAAACTTGGGTCCACAATGCTCCTTCTGGCATCTATTTTTAAAGGATTCTCAAAGATGTCTAATGGTTATGCCGAACTACATTGAATTTTTTACAGTAGTTTCTAATAAAAAGCTGCTAATTATCACTTGCTTTAAATTAAAAAATATAAAAACAACATGTCTATATAAAAGCAACTTTTTAAAATATAAAAACACTCCAAATTACAAAGACTGCTACAGTCATTACCATTCCTGTCTACTTGATTGCCCATTCTTAAATGTACTTACTTGCAGGAGCATCAATATGTGTGTGTTGGGGGGGGGGGGGGTGTCATCCCGCAAATTGAAGATTAATTGATGCTACTGCTTAATTGTGTGCTGTACTCACATGGAATAAGTGCACTGGGAAGTCTTATATTCAGGGGCATTGTGTGTGTGTGTGGGGGGGGGAGGGGTTCCAAGTGGTCAAGACAGCTCCCCCCCCCCTTTACACTGGCAACCAGTCAATTATTGGCTGTGTCCCACCCGCTTTTGAAAAGTAAGAAATTTTTTTTTGGAAATCCCCCCCCCAGTTAGATCCCCCCCCCTTTCCAAAATCCTGAACATATCCCTGTATAGGATTTGTCTCATTACTGTATTTGAATGGTGGTTTGTAATTTCGGATGCATATTAATTCTGTTGAAGTAAAAATGTCGTTGTAATTTATAAAAAGCTTGAATAAGTGTTCTCAATGAGCGATATTATACATATACATACTGTACACAAACTTAACGTTTGACTCACCTTTTAATTTCTTGCAAATTATATTTTGGGTTGCTGCAGGAAACCTTCTCTGCGCCCAAGACTGAACACCATCCAAGGTGGACTTAGTAATTGCTCAAAACACGTTCCGTTTTCTCGAAAGTTTTCATTTTTTCCGCGATCACTAGCAATCAAATTATCATACAATTGTTTCCAGATAAATGGGGAGAATATCCGGTCACGTGACCAGGAGCAAAAAAATAACGGCGGTTAAAACAAGTAAAATGTAATTTCCCGCACAAGACATGTCTAAAAACATGTATTACACATTACACATGTAACGACATAACATGATGTTTCAATAGACCAAATTTTGAAAATAACGGTGAAACATGTTTTGGAACATGTTTAAATTTGATACATGTTTCTATACAAAACATGCTAAACATCATGTAAAACTTCAGTGAAACGTCATTTTTTAGAGTGTGACGGGCTGTTATGTTTTTGTGTAGTTTTGCATGCACAAGCATGCGTTTGAGGTTGGGAGGTTGTCTGTAAGCGGCAACGGGAGGCGTGGAGAAAAGAGAATCTGTAGCGGGATTTGAATTAAAGTTAATCTTATTTAGCTTATCACATGCGGACTATTTCATTCTTGCAAGCATTTAAAAAGCGTTTACGGCCGCCATCTTTCCTACAGACTGGCTCGAACGAGAGACACTTGAATGAATTTCACAGAAACTGGGAACCCCACTTAACTACCAATGCATAACAGAAGTCACACAGTGTCCAAGACTTGAATTTGTAAGTAAAATAAGTTGTCTATTCGCGTGAGAAAGTAACGAGCAACACGGGCATGATTGTGCTAGTTTTCATTAACTCTTACGTTGCCTGATAATATTTTCGAAATCGTATCGCGTCTGTTCAGCAGGTAATCATGCAAAAAAGAAAATAATATGCCCTGATTATCAACAAGAAGATCAACAAATAGTCCCCCGTCATATGTTTAACTAGAAAATTGGCAACAGTGATGGGGCAGGATTGAAGGACGAATGGACGGACGGACACAAGCGGACCATTTAAGTATTCCTCTTTACGGCAGGGGACTAAAGTTACAAACTTGGTGAAATGTATGTTCGTTAGTATCTAAAAACACTGGGAATTCCTGTGACCTAATATTGAAAACATGCTTTCATTTGAACACAATGGTTATATAAGGGCGAGCTGTGTGAATTCATGTTTACATCAGGATATATCTAAACTTTTTTTTTAGCTCAGCTGACGTTCAGTCATGCTGGGCTATAGAGATGGGTCTTTGTCCGTCGGCCTTCGGTCTGTCCGTCCGGCCGGCCGTCCGGCCGTTAGCAGGGCACAAATCGTAACCGTAGGGGCTAGGGCCATGTACCCTGTGCTGTCTTAGAGGTTCTAAAAAGATCTCCTTGCAAACCTGAAATTAGGTCACTGCGACCTATATTCTCGAAGTTATGGGGTGTGTTTGCACCCCCCCCCCCCCCTCCAGAAATAATTCTTTCAGCCAAAATTTTCATCCCAAACCTTCCATCTGTCACATACAGCTCACCTACCAACCTGGGAAGAACCATAATTATTTTGAGGTCACAAGGTCAAAGGTCAAGGTCACAGTACCAACTTCTTTGAAAAGCCTGTGGATGCATTTTAAGCCAAACCTTTCATCCCAATTCTTTGATCTTTCACATATAGCTCACCTATTAAGTGGGAGAAGAATCCTATAGATGTTGAGGTCACACGGTCATAGGTCAGGGTCACAGGATCCACTTCTTTGAAAAGGTTGTGGACACATTTCAAGCTAGACCTTTCATTCCAAACCTTTCAGCACTGATATCGCTTCTCTGCCAAGAGGGGAAAAGACCTGTTGATTTTGAGGCCAAAGGTCAAGTCCACAGCACCCTCTTCTTGCGTGGAGTCATTTTCAGGCATACTTTTCAATCTATACTTTCCATCTGTCATATATGGCTTACCTACCAATAGGGGAAGAAGCCTATTGATGTTGAGTTCAAAAGGTCAAAGGTCAAGGTCACAATATTGTTCTAAATGCTTGTGAACATATTTCAAGTAAAACTTTTCAACCCAAACCTTCAGTCTTTCACATATGCCACATCTATGCATCACTGAATGTGATTCAGACTTCATATTTATGGGTCTTTTTGCATGAAGAAAAAACTAATTGACTTTGAGGTCAGCTGGTCAGGAGGTTAAAGGTTGCACGTCTAAGTTATTCATTCATTGGTTGCCAAGTAATTCCACCCGGCCAGATGTAATTGGTTAGTAGTTACCCATCATTTAGAAAGAATCCAGTTGATATGTGGGCAAAAGGCCAAGGTCATAGGTCAGATCAACTTATTTTGTAGACCATCTCTATTTTTCTTGTATATATAAGCTTGCACTCCAGCTGGTACATCTCACCGTGTGGCTGTAATTGTGAGTGACACTGGTGACATATGACTCCCTTTTGTATCAGGCTATTAAGTGATAAGGCTGAGTGATAAGTACCTCGTTACTGCATAACAAAACACTGTTGTTGGAATACTTCAGCCAGGAATTAACACTATGAGAGTATAGTATTAAGGTTAAGCTACTGATTTATAAGATGATGGGAACATTTTGCAGTTTATTTTATGGAATCATAGCAATAAACTTTGTTTCCTAGATATCTGAATATTTTTATATAAATCACCACATATAAAAGCAAGTGTTTGTTCTCATAATATGTGGATGTGTACTTGATTTAGGATGGCTTTATTTTATTACAAGTCTCTTAGCCATGCTTTCTGTATTTCTATTCTTTCAGGTTTTGCAGTTTACCAACCCTGCTGACCCCATTGAAAAGCAGAGTGATAATAAAAAATATTGGACCTACACTTTTACATTTGCATATCTATAAATCTGATATGAGCGCCTGAACATGCCTTTTGAATTGTTTTGGACATTCATTACTGTAACATCATTTGGAGAATTTGCCCCAAGTTTGGTCTCTTGTTGGAGGATGTGTGATATCAAATGTCAGACTTGTCAGAAATCCATTATGTCTGTCAGTTAGCCACCTTAGAAATCTTTTTTTCAGTGCAGTTTCAGTAATTAACCTTCAATTTTTGGTCCGATTTAGAGAATGGTTGTTGTCTGATTTCAGACCTGTCAGAAGTCCAAAATGGCCACCAGGCAACCATCTTTAAATTCCTTTTGATCATATTATCTCAAGAACTGTTAAAGTGAAGGCAGTCGGACGTATATTAATGTAATCTTGCAAAGGATTGGGTCAAATATTTCTTAATAAATATTATCATCATATATGAAAGTGCAGTACAGTTGGCTTGTATTAAATAAAAATTCATACAGAAGCACCTGTTTCTTGATTTTTTGCTATATATTTTGATCTTATATTTGCCCTTTGTGGTGTTTCTTTTGAGACTGACAGGTATCAAGTAAGCTATGGGAATAGTTCTGGATACCTTAACAATCATACATTTTCCTCAGACCATTAAATCACTGTGTTTTAACCAGACATAGGTGATATATATTTCTGTTGTCGTAGAAAATTTCAACAAATTGGCAAATTGGTTCTTCAAAATTTGACTGGAAGTTGTGAATCTCAGCCCATGATGTCACAGGTCATGCTTGGCAGCTGAGCGTCATGACCCATGGGTCACTTGTTTTATCATACTGTTCCCTTTTCTCACTTTCTCATCAATTTGTTAACACTTTCTAAATGGAAAATTAAATGCAGTTTCAGATTAAAATTAATTGAATGGGAGAAAATGTTTAAACCGTTAAATTAAATAATTCCACATAAAAGTATATGACATTCGAATTCCATCCAGAACTTTCATTAAGTAAGTTACAAAAATAAGTCCATAAATTGTCGCAAACCCATACTGGGCAAGGATCGAATGATTGATTAGGTGGTTCATGTTTGACATATATTAGAGCGCTACATGTTGACGACATCCGTAAACGTCACCGTATAGTCTCGCTCTACAATTATTGACGTCACTGTAGTTTCGCTCTTCAATTTACTGACGTTAACCTCGTCTCTTTTTACAAGTTACTAATGTCACCGTTCTCCCTCTGAACGTCAGATGATCGTCGTTAAACCTTCTTTGCATGCCGCCTTCTTTGGTACGGCGGATTCGACATGTAATACGTCCGAGGCTAAATTGATGTTTCAACAGAGGAAAAAGCAATATTTCTTCACCAGTACTAACATACAATTCAGCAGTATTACAGCACATCTGAAGCAGATTTGCAGCAGACAGCCAGAGCAGTGTTTCCAGCAGATCTGCAACAGTTATTCAGTATATTACAGCATATGCTGTATATGTGCACCAAGACCTATGGCTTATATGCTGAAAGTCTGCTCCCCAATTGAACATAATCCAGTATTGCGCAGCAGATTTGGAGCAGTGATGCAGCACAAAATGAGCGGTTCCAATTATTTAAATTAGTGCTCCAATGGATATATCCAATAGTGCTCTATTTGCATATTAGAAGCAGGTTTTCAGCAGTTCTTCAGCAGAACCTGAGCAGTATGCTCTCATGGAGCAGACCTGCGTGCTCCCCTAGAGCAGTGTTGTGTGCTCTCCCAGAGCAGTGCTCTCCTGAAGCAGACCAGTATGCTCTTCTGCAGCCGTGCTCTCTTGGAGCAGTGCTTTGTGCTCTCCTAGAACACACCTGTGTGGTCTCAAAAAGCTGTGTTCTCTTGGAGCAGTGCCGTGTGCTCTCATACAGCAGATTTTTGTGCTCTCCTGGAGTGGACCTGTGTGCTCTCCTTAAGCAGTGCTGTCCTAGAGCACACCCATTCAAAGTATTTCACTTCACATTCACTTTGTCAATTTTCATTTTTTTTTGTATTTTCTTGAGTAGTGTCCACGCATCGAAATTCTCTTTAACAAATGTGAATGGAATGAAAAACACCTTTCAACGTGTAACAGTATAAAAGACCTTTACTAATGATATACAATTATAATTGGCTAAAAAAGGAAAACGGAAACCTGAAAAAAATAAGTAAAATAACATTTAAATTATTCTAAGAACAAGTGACTATATATATATATTTATATATATTTATATATATATATATATATATATATATATATATATATATATATATATATTGATCAACCTTTAAATTTATGATGAGGTCCTGGACAGACAAGTGCCAATGACACAACTTTTTATAAGATGTTTTCACTATTGATAATGTTGTAAGAAAGTACCGGTATATTGTACATATATAGCCGGGAAGCCTGGGGGACATGGTTATTGGGCCCCCGAATTCTGCTCCCAATAATATGATGGAAAAAGGAGTACCAGTATTCCTCAATGTACAGGAAATATATTCTCCTGTACAATATAACCTGATAGATTAATAGACTATCCCCTCCCCATATCAACCTCATCAGTGTGTGTATATATATATATATATATATATATATATATATATATATATATATATATATATTAGAGCTAAGAATCGGATCTAAAATTTGTAATCAATTAATCAGAACTTGTGGCAAACGATTATCGATTAATTTACATGACAGTTGGACAGTATGGGGACTGCTCACACTCAGGCTGCTGCCACCTTGGAAATGAAGAATGAACTACAATTTAATTTTTTTTAACCTTGTGAATTCTAGAATCCTCTTACAACAAGACTAAGATACTGAGAGACCGACCTTGAATATAATTTTCATGTGAAGATGGGCGATATTCCGGCACAAATCTATGAAATTTAGTGGACCGATTCTCTAGGATAAAACAGATAAATATTGTTACGGAACCTAATATAAACAGATCACGATGAACACAAATTTTTGTAATGGAGATTAAAAAAAAATCAGATTCTGTAACACTAGGCAGCGTGAAATGTCTAGGGGAATGAATAAAGAAGTCAGTGATTTTTTGTTAACAAATAACTGTAATTTATTCTTAAAACAACCCTAACAATACAATAAACTAAATCAATACAATTATACAGTAAAACAGCGTTATAGCAACAAGTTAATACAATCACACAGAAAGATAATGGTACAATACCTGGATACCAATACCGTCACAACGATAAGTCCTTTAAATGTAAACTCTTGGAGAATGACAGTCCTGTGGAAAGTTCTTTCAACAACCCAGAAAGTAAACTGAAGTCCAAAAGCATAAAATCCAGGAGAAATTCTATGAAAATGTATAATTCGTCGGATAAGGTCTTAGAATCTGACAAACGCTTCTGCGTCCGCTGGTATCTGCTCTGCTGTCTGACCTCTGGTTCTAAAAAACAGCCTCTTTATATACCTTCATACCCCAAGCCGGGAATTTTCCACTTCTCGAACAGTCTATAAGTTCTTGCACAACACGCGTTTCAGGGATTATCGAGAACACATCGCTGTTCGTACCTCCACATACCAGGGCCATCACGTGACCCACGACCAGGCGTGAAAACCCAAGGCTAACATGACAACGAGAGTTCAACCAGTACGGATTAAACATAAAATGTAGCAACAACACGAGTTACGCCCGTGTCACATAATAAAAAGAGCACCTGTAACAATATATATATATATAAGATGATAATGGTTATGTCTTCTCCGATTATGTATTTCTTAATAATGCATTCACATATGTTAGTGACTCTTGGTCTACTACCTCCAGGTTGGACCACTGTGTAAGTACCCAGGATGCTCATGGAGCAATCGATATGATTGATGTTTTATATGATTATGTGACGTCAGATCACTTACCATTGTGCATGTCAGTTAATACCTCTTGCATACCTAGTGTAAAACATGAAGCCAAAACGTTTAGTTGTAAAAGACCAAACTGGGCCAAAACAAGTAAACAGTCACTTCTTCTGACTTTTTTCATGAGACTGAACACTGTCAGAATGTCAAATGTCAGGATAAGAATCATTTATCCAAAATTGACCTGCAATATGATTTCTTAGTTAACGTAATGCTAAATAACGCAGATTGTTATATTGATAAGTATACAGCTGGCCCAGAAAGGAAAAATTATAAAATAATACCGGGGTGGAATGAGTACACTCGAGACGCACACGGCGCTGCCAGAGAAGCAGGGAGGAGCAGGGAGGCCGATCAGTGGCCCTATCCATGACGTTATGGTACACGATCAGTGGCCCTATCCATAACGTTATGGTACACGATCAGTGGCCCTATCCATAACGTTATGGTACACGATCAGCGGCCCTATCCATAACGTTATGGTACACGATCAGCGGCCCTATCCATGACGTTATGGTACACGATCAGCGGCCCTATCCATGACGTTATGGTACACGATCAGCGGCCCTATCCATAACGTTATAGTACACGATCAGCGGCCCTATCCATAACGTTATGGTACACGATCAGCGGCCCTATCCATGACGTTATGGTACACGATCAGCGGCCCTATCCATAACGTTATGGTACACGATCAGCGGCCCTATCCATGACGTTATGGTACACGATCAGCGGCCCTATCCATGACGTTATGGTACACGATCAGCGGCCCTATCCATGACGTTATGGTACACGATCAGTGGCCCTATCCATGACGTTATGGTACACGATCAGTGGCCCTATCCATGACGTTATGGTAAACGATCAGCGGCCCTATCCATGACGTTATGGTACACGATCAGTGGCCCTATCCATGACGTTATGATACACGATCAGCGGCCCTATCCATGACGTTATGGTACACACTAAGAGATTATTTAAGTATGCACTGCGTCACTTTAGACGACTGGAAGAGCAAGCAAAAGCAGACTCCTTAGGCCGGGCTTTAAGCGCAAAAAAAGACCGAGTTCTGGACTGGAATAAAAATATGCAAAAATTCACGCCTACCGTGCACGCATACGGTCAGTGGCATTACAGGCGACAAAGAAATTTTAGACATGTGGCAGGCGCACTACAAACCCCTTTTTTCTTGCGTGCATCATGATGCTGAACTGTTTAATGAAATATCAAGCAATTTTTGATTTGTCACGCATAATCAAAACATACGTGTAAATGAGTCTGACACGATGGTTGCTCTGTCTAAACTTAAATCAGGAAAGTCCTATATATATGACCCAGATGGTTTAGGAGCAGAAAACTACATTCACGCGAAGGACGCACTAGTACAACCATTATGTTCATTGTTCACTTCATTCTTCGTACATGGTTATATGCCTGAACTTATGATGAGCAGTATAATAGTGCCGGTAGTTAAAGCCAATTACAGGCCCATAGCACGGTCCACTATAATGTCTAAACTCTTCTGAGTTCGTGATTTATGAGAAAATTAAACACTTTGTTAATGTAACTGATAATCAGTTTGGATACAAAACGGGTCATGGCACAGAGCTTTGTCTAGGGTTGCTAAAAGAGATTCTTCGATTTTACCAGAAGATGGGATCACATATGTTTGTGTGTTTCCTCAATGCATCATCGGCTTTTGATAGAGTTTTTCAAACAACTTTATTCTACAAGCTTTTGAGGAACGGTGTTCCTTTATACCTTGTCAGAATCGTGTATTACTGGTATATGCACGTAATGGGAAAAGATAAAACTTGGGCTTCATCTGACCCATTTCTCAAAATGGGACAAACGCTTTTATCCCCTGTCAAGCAGTACAATTATTTAGGATATTTCTTGGCTTTCCAAAACATTGCAGCATCAGCAAAGAATTAATAAGTTGTAACATTACCACTTTTGACGCACTAATGCGCAAACAGATCTATTCACTATAAATGAGAATAACAGAATCTGACAACCTGTATGTCAGAACTTTGTATGAATCTGATTTATATTTAAAGTACGACTTGTTTAATGTTCATAACCAGAAGATGTTTGTTATCAGATTATAAGTAATAATGCAGCTAGCCTAAATGTTGTGTTATTTGCTTTCTACTGTTTTTTTTTCTTTCTATTCTCATTTCTTTCATTGTTTGTATATGGACCATGAGTCTGTAATAAAACATTATTATTATTATTATTATATATATATATATATTTATATATATATATATATATATATATATATATATATATATACTATTGAACCCCCCCTCCCCCATGAATATTTTGCTTCACCGCCAATGTTGCATGACATAATAACTGTTAAAATAATTTAATTTAATGTTTAATAAATTTGAAAATAGAAGTTGGTATTACACACAAAACAGGATATTATCCCTCTAGATGTTGGAGTGAACACAATGTAGAAAAAAAAATTCGCACTAGATAGTCTTAATTTGTGCCTTTAAACTTGTTCGATTAGGCATAAAAAGTATGACTATGACTGCAAATTTTTAGTTTCTAGCCTTGATATCATGTTTTTTTTATTTGTGCAAACAGAAAGAAGGCCTTGTTGTTTTTAACCGCCAGATTGTATAATTCAGAACAACAGTTTTTAATTATTCCTCATACCAGACCGGTCACACCAGCCTTTATTTCTCTTCAGGTTTTACACCTTAAAAAAACCATGTAGTCCCAACATAAACTTGTTTTACCTCCTTAGGCTAATACTGACATTGTGTCAAGCGCCCCCCCCCCCCCCCCCCCCCCTCACCCACATCGCCTGAAAACGGGAGAGGCCGACTATCCAATAGCCGCCTGCAGCTACAAAACGTCTTGCACCGTTCACGGACGACTGTTTCGTCGCCTCCCAATACAGAGAGATATGTGGTATTCGACCACGACACGATCGTATTTTCCGGAAAGCATTTTTATTTTCAGTGTCACGGATGGGGTGACATTAAAACTTCTTCACCATAGCAATAGTATCTTATTTTCAATGCAACTGCAACATATTGGCAACTGTAAGTGCATTTTACTTTAGTTATTGTGTATTTTGGTCTAAGAATACACGGGTCGTACTTCTCATAACCGCCATGACAGAAGCAGTTAGAATGTATATGTAGTGGCGACAATGTTTTATGTACTGTTCCAGTTTTTAGGCATTATGGACTTTATGAAGCAGGAAATTTATGCAATTAGCTTATCATGACAGAATGTTGTCTTAAAACAATAAGATACTTCAATTCATAGAGGGGTCAGAATCCCTCCAAAGTGCATTCATGGGGTGGTGACTATAAAATGTACTCTTAGATATATCTAACATTTTATAGTCACCCTTGGTGGCTGACTAACCGAGGGCGGAGTGAATACCCCGTATGTTATATAATTCAGCTGATTTACAGATCTCATCATCAGGAATAAAATGGTTACAAATACAGATCTGCCTAAATTCGGAAATAACAGGCATCGTGAGAACAAAGAAAGTGGATAACTTTCACTTTTGTGTGCCTTCCGAGAGAAATTGGCTTCCGTCCATGCTTGATCATTAAAGCCTTGTGTGATGACCATGTAAACCCAGTTTATCATGTTTATAGGTCACAGTGAGTCTAGTGGGGTCGGGCGGTGTTCTGCTGATCAAGTTGATGTAAACTGCCCCGTGTAGCCACAGCCTCAGATGCAGACCTAAGCACTTGTGTAATACAATGTGTTATAACCAGGCGGGCCACGTGATGAAAGTACTAATCAGCTGATGGGCCCATTTCGTACAAGTTTGCATTTTCACACTGAATTTTGTTTAAGTGTGTGGGCTCCAACAAAAATACCATTATCCCGGAATCAGCCCAAGAATGTCTAACAAAGTGAGACAACTTTTCCTTCTCTCATTTCTTATTTAGCAACAAAGTGAGAGTGATTTATATAATGCCAGTGTCCCTGTGTCGCTCAAAGTGACTGGTACTTGTATGAACAATTTCAAAATAAGAAGAAAAAAATGGTGGTGTGACTTTGAGGGGGTACAGGGTTACGTTAATACAGTGTTAATTTCAGCATACTTCAGGGTATAGATCTCCTACAACTGCTGTCCATAGCAACTTGCTAAAGAATTTCATTTTATCGCACCGTCTATCTCAAAACAGCCCTGAATCAGTAAATGCTCAAAATCTGTTCTGCATTAAGAAAACATTTATCGCTGTTGGAGCTATTTCAAAGCAGCAGTGCGTTAGCATATGCTGAAAATCTGCTCTCTGAAATCCACACTGGACTCGCTGGTACATCATGAGGCAGCAGAGAAAAAGCAGGAGTTGCTTTATCTGCCAAGATGGCTATTTCAGTACAGCATATTTTCAGTACATCTGCTGTAAATATACTGAGATTCAGTAGTTATGGAGCATATGCTCTAAACTACTGATTCTAGCAACAGATATTGAGCAGAGAAGACAGGCACATAGTCACATCTGCTGGATTGCTGCTCCAGTTGTCAGCATAATATTAGTACAAATACAGCACAAATACAGCAGCTGCTCCAAAAGCAGCATATGCTGAACTTTGGTACGGGCATTGTTCACAAAAGAGTTTTCACCATACTAAATGGACCATGATTTTAGGTTTGTTGGATAAAAAAACTAGACGACCATAGGTCGAACGCTTGCCGGAAATCGGAAGTGAAACACAGACGGACAGAAAGAACATATTGTCGGTTTTCTATTAATGGAATGACTCTCAGGGCCATTGCTAAGAATATGTGGCCCGTAGAATGACATATGAGACAAAAGAACAGGCAAGCAGACAAAACTGACAACAAAAGACGAACAGACAGACATAGGGACTTTGTGAGACAAGATTGACACCAGATGACATAACCTAGTGATTGAGAAGATTCAAAGGAAGAAAATGAGTTATAATTTATGTAATTTAGATTTATAGTTTTGGAGGTATGGCGAATTAATGATATACTTGGGAGGCTCGACTGTAGCGCCCTCTAGCAGACATATTCCGAAGACGACAAATGCGTTTCGTATTATTAGTGTATGACATGAGATGTCCCAGTTTTAAAAGGATTCCGTCAAAGCTATGGCCTGTAGAATGCTATATGTAAGGCGTAAGAACCAGCAAGCAGGCGACTTTGAGGATAACGGTCAAACAGATGGACACACTGACAAAGTGACAGAAGATTGAAACCAGATGCCTTAATCAGGTTATGGAGAAGATTCAAAGGAAGAAAATAAGCTATAGTTTATATAACAGAGGCTTTTGGTGTAGAGATATGGCCAATACAATGATATGTGTGTGAGGGTCGTGTGCAGCGCCCACTAGTGGCCATATCCGGAAAATGAAAAATTTATTTCTAGATATTAGTGTAAGACATAAGATGTAATATTTTCAAAAGGATTCCGTCAAAACTATGGCCTATAGAATGCTATATGTGAGACGCAAGAGCCAACAATTAAGCAAGCGAATTTGAGGACAACTGACAAACAGACGAAAACACTGACAAAGTGACTCAAGATTGAGTCCAGATGACTAATCCAGGTTATGGAGAAGACTCAAAGGAAGAAAAAAGCTACAGTTTATGTAACTGAGGTTTATAGTTTTGGAGATATTGCCAAAGCATGATATGCTGGGAGAGGTTCGAGTTCAGCGCCCCCTAGCGGCCATATCCAGAAAATGAACAATTGGTTTCGAGATATTAGTGTAAGACTTAAGATGTAATAGTTTCAAAAGGATTCTTTCAAAACTGTGGCCCGTAGAATGCTATATTTGAGACGCAAGAGCAAGAAGGCGAATTTGAGGACAACTGACAAACAGACAGACACACTGACAAAGTGACACAAAATTGTGACAAGATGACTACACCAGGTTATGGAGAAGACTCAGAGGAAGGAAATAAGCTATAGTTTATGTAATTGAGGCTTAAAATTTTGGAGATATGGCCAAATATGATATGTTGGGGAGGTTCGCATCCAGCACCCCCTAGCAGCCCTATCCAAAAAAATGAAAAAGCAAATTCGAGATACTAGGGTAAAACTTGAAATATATCAGTTTTAAAAAAAATTCCTGCAAAACTGTGGCCTCCAGGGCAAGATTAATGAAATATCGAAATATCTCGTTTAATGAGATATCTTACGAGATATTGCCAGACTTTTAATAAAATCATGTAGTATTAAACGAATGCAACCTAATGGAAAAAACTAGACCTCTCTAGCATTAAAACTGACAAAGTCCATTGATTTTCAAATATGATAATTTTTCCCCGAAAGTGTGTCACCATGGAAACGGCAAATTTGAGTCAAGTACCCACCAGAAGAAAGGCCATTGGATGACGATTAAAATGAGCTATAGTTCAAGTAGATACGACTAACAGTTACAAAGATATGAAGAAAAACCCGTTTTGTATACTTTTGATGACCTCGCCAGATTGTATAATTCAGAACACACAGTTTTTAATTATTCCTTATACCAGACCGTGACTCCGGTCACACCAGCCTATATTTCTCTTCAGGTTTTACACCTTAAATAAACCATCTAGTCCCAACATTAACTTTTTTTACCTCCTTAGGCTAATACTGACATTGTGTCAAGCGCCGGTGGCTCTGCCCCGTCCCCCTCCTCCCCCCCTCATCGCCTGAACTCGGGAGAGGCCGACTATCCAATAGCCGCCTGCAGCTACAAAACGTCTTGCACCGTTCACGGACGACTGTTTCGTCGCCTCTTATAGTATCTTATTTTCAATGCAACTGCAACATATTGGCAACTGTAAGTGCATTTTACTTTAGTTATTGTGTATTTTGGTCTAAGAATACACGGGTCGTACTACTCATAACCGCCATAACAGAAGCAGTTAGAATGTATATGTAGTGGCGACAATGTTTTATGTACTGTTCCAGTTTTTAGGCATAATGGACTTTATGAAACAGGAAATTTATGCAATTAGCTTATCATGACAGAATGTTGTCTTAAAACAATAAGATACTTCAATTACTGAGGGGTTTTTCTCCCTTTTATTGTCACAGAACATAGAGGGGTTAGAATCCCTCCAAAGTGCATTCATGGGGTGGTGACTATAAAATGTACTCTTAGATATATCTAACATTTTATAGTCACCCTTGGTGGCAAACTAACCGAGGGCGAAGTAAATACCCCGTATGTTATATAATTCAGCTGATTAACAGATTTCCTCATCAGGAATAAAATGGTTACAAATACAGATCTGCCTAAATTCGGAAATAACAGACATCGTGAGAACAAAGAAAGTGGATAACTTTCACTTTTGTGTGCCTTCTGAGAGAAATTGGCTTCCGTCCATGCTTGATCATTAAAGCCTTGTGTGATGACCATGTAAACCCAGTTTATCATGTTTATAGGTCACAGTGAGTCTGGTGGGGTCGGGCGGTGTTCTGCTGATCAAGTTGATGTAAACTGCCCCGTGTAGCCACAGCCTCAGATGCAGACCTAAGCACTTGTGTAATACAATGTGTTATAACCAGGCGGGCCACGTGATGAAAGTACTAATCAGCTGATGGGCCCATTTCGTACAAGTTTGCATTTTCACACTGAATTTTGTTTAAGTGTGTGGGCTCCAACAAAAATACCATTATCCCGGAATCAGCCCAAGAATGTCTAACAAAGTGAGACAACTTTTCCTTCTCTCATTTCTTATTTAGCAACTAAGTGAGAGTGATTTATATAATGCCAGTGTCCCTGTGTCGCTCAACGTGACTGGTACTTGTATGAACAATTTCAAAATAAGAAGAAAAAATGGTGGTGTGACTTTGAGGGGGGACAGGGTTACGTTAATACAGTGTTAATTTCAGCATACTTCAGGGTATAGATCTCCTACAACTGCTGTCCATGGCAACTTGCTAAAGAATTTCATTTTATCGCACCGTCTATCTCAAAACAGCCCTGAATCAGTATATGCTCAAAATCTGCTCTGCATTAAGAAAACATTTATCGCTGTTGGAGCTATTTCAAAGCAGCAGTGCGTTAGCATATGCTGAAAATCTGCTTTCTGAAATCCACACTGGACTCGCTGGTACATCATGAGGCAGCAGAGAAAAAGCAGGAGTTGCTTTATCTGCCAAGATGGCTATTTCAGTACAGCATATATTCAGTACATCTGCTGTAAATATACTGAGATTCAGTAGTTATGGAGCATATGCTCTAAACTACTGATTCTAGCAGCAGATATTGAGCAGAGAAGACAGGCACATAGTCACATCTGCTGGATTGCTGCTCCAGTTGTCAGCATAATATGAGTACAAATACAGCACAAATACAGCAGCTGCTCCAAAAGCAGCATATGCTGAACTTTGGTATGGGCATTGTTCACAAAAGAGTTTTCACCATACTAAATGGACCATGATTTTAGGTTTGTTGGATAAAAAAAAAATAATTCTATGAAGTTTCTTGGATGATTATTGTCTCAGGAATCGGATAAATCTTCTTGGTAATCTTGATCACTGATTCTTTACCGATGTGAGATCCTGGTTCAATTGTCAACCCATCATCTAAAAAGCAAACATAAAAGATCATGCTTAACAAGATCAAAAGTAGAGAAATATTGCTTACTTAATAATAAGTGTAGTATGTTTCTTCCTGAGATATGTATTTAACAGAATGACTCAATGTATACATCTTTACGAAACATCCTTTTTTGAATATATTCATCTGCTGGAACTGGAATAACAAACTGAAAAGATAACATCAATTGCCAATCATTTAAATGGATTTTCTAATGAAATTTCTGGAAAATATGTGGTAGTGATGTGAAAAATCTTTATACTAGAAATATTTTGCTATGTCTTTTGGGTTTACCATAATGAGACATAGCAAAATATTAATGATGGAATTATTTGGATAGCATAGGAATTATCTGGTACCAAAAGGCTAAGCTATGCACTTCTGTCCTAAGATCTTGTACCTACAATAAGTCATATTTTTACAATAAAAGGTAGTGTATACTGACATCACTCATTTTATGTCCACTCGAAGCATTTTTGAAGTTTGATAGGTATATCTGCTGGCTTACTTTTAATGAGAATTGAGGAAAATAACATATGTTTAACATAATATTATGCTTTGTCTGCATGTGACAAATTATTTTATATTTTTTTTTTAAATAATAAACATCTCTATTATTAAATATCGATTAAGTAACGATAATTGGTCACCCGACTTTTGTTTGAGAGCGAAAATCAACAGATAACTATAATAATTCCAAGAATCAAAAATGAAATGAAACACACTCATAAAGATGGCATGACCTCCCTGATATTTAAGTATATGTAGAATCATATCACATTCTAAGATTATTGGCGATATATTGTAACTCCTACCTTTATTCATCAGTTATTCTTCAAATCTACTTGCCTATTGGGCAAGTATCTTGCAAGAATGTCTGCAAATATATTTGCAAATATAAGAAAAAAAATGTCCTCTAACATTATGTTTATCAGGCATGGACAGGCAAATATTCCAATTCTGATTATTTGTTTTTTTTTTGGTGGAGGTAATCGCTTCGAGTTTTTTAATGCTTGCTTAACTATTATTATGTACATCTAAAGAGTCCCATTCCAGTTTCAGACTAGTAGACAGGAGCTTATACCCGGTTGTCCTGTCAACCAAGGTCGGTGCCACTCCTGCTGGTCCTGGGTGTATGCTGATGTCGAAACACAAAGGAACGCCCGAAAGGCGCACTCGTTTGTGAGTAAAACATGACTGTTTGGCACAGTCTCCCCGTTAAGCCTGCAGAGTGCTGAACCTCGATACAGATTCGAAATCATGATATCCCGGGTTTGAGTCCTGCGCTCTACCCCTGAGCAACAGAAGCCGATCTGATTACTTGAAAATATTTATTTGATGTGCTTTTTTGCAACTTTGTGCAAAATGTGCAAAAATCAAGTGGTAGTTGATGCAAGGTTACCCAGGATCAACGTGTTGTTCTTCATCTTTGCAAGTTTTGCTAAGAAATGTTAAGTATGAATTTTCAGAAAAAGTATACAGATTTATAGGTAAATGGTATTAATAACCGTGGCACAGGTCAATTTTTTATCTAATGAGTAGTAACTGTTTGCCTTAACATAAAGGCAACTGTAGGTGCCACCAGCATTCGGTTACAAACAATATGACTGATCAGTAAGCACGTCAACTTTCAGGATTGCCGTAAAATATAAGTTTTAGTGTGAATTTTCACTTTCAATCAGCTTATAATGGCAATGTGTTGCAAAATAAGAAATTGTGGGGCTATCATTCCTCCTGACAACTACATATGCTTTAATGAACTTTTCTCTTGTATTACCTTTTCACTTTAAAACATTTGTTTGATAAAACAGTGGGGAAACATAAAGGTGGCATAATCCTTATTGTGTGCTGTATATTCTCATATACTGGTCTGAAGTATAGCATCCAAAATAATTTAATAAGGACTATAATTCAGTAAAATCAGGGCAATAACTAATTATTGATATAATATACAAGAGTTTTTGAATATTTGCCTGACAGCCATAATAAATATAAAAGGAGTCTCAAATTTGAAGGCGCATACCCCCTCTTGGTTAAAATAATAGATTTTAATATTAGGAAAGAATATTAGATATTAGACAGGTCTGTAATTTGATGGGTTGGAACCCTCAAGGGCAGCAATCGCCCTATGGATTTGGGAAAAAAATATCACTTATATTCTCTTGACATACTGCGCGATAGAAAATCACGTTTTAATCTGGTGGCCATATTGGATTTTCAGTGGGCCTGTCACGCCACAGATCTGGAGCCCTCATAGACGCTAATCATACCAATGAATTTGAGTAAGATCAAAAATATTATCTTTGAGATACTGTGTGCGAAAAATTGCGTCACTGATGGACGAACGTAAAAACAAGATGATCACTAAAGAGCATGCATGCTTTTCAATTATGGCCTTAATAATTATGAACAGTATTTACTTCGCGCCAAATCCCTGATATAATCAGACTCATATATATTGCTAACAAACATGCTTGCTGCCTGATATTTGCCAGTCTCAAAATAGCTATTTGAATAGCCTACAAAAGGTTCAGGTGCCCCCCCCCCCCCAGATAATAAAATAAATTAATGTTAGATCAACATAAAATACAAATTTCGAAACAATCCTAGTGAACTGATAAATTCGTGCTTCTGTATTAATATTACTCAATACAGACCTTTTGCACTGACGTTTCATCAATGTTAGTCCTATTTAAAAAAAAATGTCTTTTGACTAATACTTTGCAAAATCATTGGAACGTATGTTTGATAGAAGTACATTATTTTATTGTAATGGTAAAATGCAAAGTATCTGATATATAATCTGTGAATGCTATTTGTCAGTCTAGCGATCGGATCTGCAAATATACATATGTATGGAAAAAGATGGTGCTACCATAGCATTTTTCAGTGTATAAAGATATCAAAGGGTCACATATATAGCATATTATCATCAATTATTATTCATTAATAACTGAGATGTTGGAGGATTTTCTTTTTGCTAAATGGACCAGTTTTAGTAAAATATCATAGATGATGAGAGGTAAAACTCTCACATGACTCTTGGATGTCAGTCTCTAAATCATAGAGAGAACCACTACCTGATAAGAAAATGAAATGAAAAAGGGATTCCGTGCATTAATTTTATTTAGAAATTGCAGCTGGATTTTGGATTTTCACTTTAAATTAACTGATTAGATAATACCTCATTTCTGTTATTCACATTGTTCAAGAATTATATTTGGCCTATGTTTTTGTAAATATCTCCATACTAAAAAGGGATTTCAGGTCTGACAGAGAGACTCATTCTATATTAATTTAAGACAAGTCACATGTAAGAGTGCAGAGTTTACTATTACATAAAAATCAGGTGCCATTCTCAATACCAATCTTGAATTTCCATATAAACCATTCAACATTTGGCACCAATATTCAAATACAGTAGGTCGAGCTATAAAAATGAATAAGCGCAGTAAATTTCTTCATTTTATTGGGAAACTGGGGCTTTTTTCATCATTGATGCTCTAAATTGATTGATTTTGGTGAAACATAAAACCTGTGAGGTGACCTTCATGAGGAGCTGTTTGTGGCAATGTTGTCAAAAATCTGCAAGTAGGGTGGCACACATGCATGTGTGAAGTATATACATTATTTTATTTTCTTGAGCTATTATTATAAATGTTATTAAACAGCATTTAACATTCGGAAAATGTTACTTTCAAGGTGTTCACGGAGCTAATACTAATTTGCCTGGAGATTCCTGCAGGACCTGTCATGATGTTTACCAAGATCTTTCTGGTAAGTATCATGTGTCCTGTTAATGGCTTGACCGAAAGATACTGAACTAAGTTCAGATCCAGAGAGGGTTTTGGGGGTTTGGGACATTCCTTCCCTGCTCTCGGCAAATATCTTTTTTTTATCCGACTTTTGAATTATGCACAATATTGCTTCGAATCCCCTAAAATGCATTATTTCCCATACATTTACACAATATTTAATTTTAGGTATTATAAATCCTAGTAGAGTTTATATCTGGCCTCAGTTATTTTTTTCGAGGCTCATTACATTGCGTGCCTACTTTGGGGGAGAGGGGGGTTCTCCAGATATCACATGAGTGCCTGGCCATATATCATAAAGTATACGCATTTAATATATGTATATTTACGGTGTATTTGTTATATAATTCATTTATTATATATAAAGTGTGTGCCTTGACATCTCTCTTGACACCCCCCTTTAGAAAAAAAAATAAAAAAATCCGGGATTGTAATGATCAAAGACCCATCACAATAGCTAAGCATGGCTGAAAGTTTGAACTAAAGAGGCTCATTTTACATGTTTTAACTGACCTATTAGTTATAGGTGGTTTTACTGGATTGGTTACACAAATATTACACAGTCCCTAGCCCTAATATACACTGTACAGCAAAAGACAGCAGTAAAAATGCTCTTAACTGTTGTTTTCTGTGGGGAATCCCCATAGTGACCCTGCTGACCTGCTTCATTAATATTCAAATATTGGGTTTATTACCAGGTTTAAGGAGTTAGTATTTGGTCTGGCTAAACCTTCTTTGGTCCTCCTTTGTGCATACTGTTTAGACTACACCGATAATCCCGTTCTAGCCAGTCCGAGATTAAGCAAATCCATGGACTATATTAGGTTTACTTAATCAGTTTTTATGCATACAGGCCTTAGAATGCTTTTCGAACCCGCTTTGGATGATTTTTGCACATTCCGGCAGTATTACCTCTTGAATGCAATTCGAATGTTGTTGGAACAAAATAAATTTATTCAGAATGCTGTTAGAATGCGGTTCAATAATATGTTGGATGCACTTCCAATGACCTACCAGTCCGGTTCGATTGCCGGCCGAAGTTGGATGGCGTCTCGAATGCTGTACGAATGCAAACAGAACGCTCTCGAAATGGCCGCCTAATACGGTTGGAACGTTCAAACATTCAAACAGAATGTAGCTTGAACACTTAAAATGTACTTCAAATGTACATCGAATGAAATATGAATGTCCCGACTGTATAAAAATGTCGCCGGAATGGTTCCGATAGGCATGAAATGGTGCAGAATCTAGCATAAGTCACAGCCAAACACCATAGAATATTAACCCTCTGGACCACGTTGTTTTGCTCGTTGCATGATTCACCAGATGGCCGTCCGCCAGAAACAGGAGAAGAAAACCCAGATGTATCAGAAGTTATGAAGGAGACCCACAGTCCTTCAACTACCTCAGGATGGAACCTGCCATGTTTAATGAAGGAGCTCAGAGTAGAAGACCCACAGTCCTTCAACTACCTCAGGATGGAACCTGCCATGTTTAATGAAGGAGCTCAGAGTAGAAGACCCACAGTCCTTCAACTACCTCAGGATGGAACCTGCCATGTTTAATGAAGGAGCTCAGAGTAGAAGACCCACAGTCCTTCAACTACCTCAGGATGGAACCTGCCATGTTTAGAGAAGGAGCTCAGAGTAGAAGACCCACAGTCCTTCAACTACCTCAGGATGGAACCTGCCATGTTTAATGAAGGAGCTCAGAGTAGAAGACCCACAGTCCTTCAACTACCTCAGGATGGAACCTGCCATGTTTAATGAAGGAGCTCAGAGTAGAAGACCCACAGTCCTTCAACTACCTCAGGATGGAACCTGCCATGTTTAATGAAGGAGCTCAGAGTAGAAGACCCACAGTCCTTCAACTACCTCAGGATGGAACCTGCCATGTTTAATGAAGGAGCTCAGAGTAGAAGACCCACAGTCCTTCAACTACCTCAGGATGGAACCTGCCATGTTTAATGAAGGAGCTCAGAGTAGAAGACCCACAGTCCTTCAACTACCTCAGGATGGAACCTGCCATGTTTAGAGAAGGAGCTCAGAGTAGAAGACCCACAGTCCTTCAACTACCTCAGGATGGAACCTGCCATGTTTAATGAAGGAGCTCAGAGTAGAAGACCCACAGTCCTTCAACTACCTCAGGATGGAACCTGCCATGTTTAATGAAGGAGCTCAGAGTAGAAGACCCACAGTCCTTCAACTACCTCAGGATGGAACCTGCCATGTTTAATGAAGGAGCTCAGAGTAGAAGACCCACAGTCCTTCAACTACCTCAGGATGGAACCTGCCATGTTTAATGAAGGAGCTCAGAGTAGAAGACCCACAGTCCTTCAACTACCTCAGGATGGAACCTGCCATGTTTAATGAAGGAGCTCAGAGTAGAAGACCCACAGTCCTTCAACTACCTCAGGATGGAACCTGCCATGTTTAGAGAAGGAGCTCAGAGTAGAAGACCCACAGTCCTTCAACTACCTCAGGATGGAACCTGCCATGTTTAATGAAGGAGCTCAGAGTAGAAGACCCACAGTCCTTCAACTACCTCAGGATGGAACCTGCCATGTTTAATGAAGGAGCTCAGAGTAGAAGACCCACAGTCCTTCAACTACCTCAGGATGGAACCTGCCATGTTTAATGAAGGAGCTCAGAGTAGAAGACCCACAGTCCTTCAACTACCTCAGGATGGAACCTGCCATGTTTAATGAAGGAGCTCAGAGTAGAAGACCCACAGTCCTTCAACTACCTCAGGATGGAACCTGCCATGTTTAGAGAAGGAGCTCAGAGTAGAAGACCCACAGTCCTTCAACTACCTCAGGATGGAACCTGCCATGTTTAATGAAGGAGCTCAGAGTAGAAGACCCACAGTCCTTCAACTACCTCAGGATGGAACCTGCCATGTTTAATGAAGGAGCTCAGAGTAGAAGACCCACAGTCCTTCAACTACCTCAGGATGGAACCTGCCATGTTTAATGAAGGAGCTCAGAGTAGAAGACCCACAGTCCTTCAACTACCTCAGGATGGAACCTGCCATGTTTAGAGAAGGAGCTCAGAGTAGAAGACCCACAGTCCTTCAACTACCTCAGGATGGAACCTGCCATGTTTAATGAAGGAGCTCAGAGTAGAAGACCCACAGTCCTTCAACTACCTCAGGATGGAACCTGCCATGTTTAATGAAGGAGCTCAGAGTAGAAGACCCACAGTCCTTCAACTACCTCAGGATGGAACCTGCCATGTTTAATGAAGGAGCTCAGAGTAGAAGACCCACAGTCCTTCAACTACCTCAGGATGGAACCTGCCATGTTTAATGAAGGAGCTCAGAGTAGAAGACCCACAGTCCTTCAACTACCTCAGGATGGAACCTGCCATGTTTAATGAAGGAGCTCAGAGTAGAAGACCCACAGTCCTTCAACTACCTCAGGATGGAACCTGCCATGTTTAGAGAAGGAGCTCAGAGTAGAAGACCCACAGTCCTTCAACTACCTCAGGATGGAACCTGCCATGTTTAATGAAGGAGCTCAGAGTAGAAGACCCACAGTCCTTCAACTACCTCAGGATAGAACCTGCCATGTTTAATAAGGCCAAGGATAAACAAGCGGGATACTAAGTAATATGACGAAGGCGCTACCTCTAGGCCAGAAGCTCGCCATCACTGTGAAGTTCCTGAATTCAGGTGACAAGCACCCGACCCTAATGTACATCTTCCACGTGGCAAGAAACACCATCAGTCTCATCATCAGGTTTTCATGTGATTTGGCGGTGTTCTTAATTACGGCCGGAATCATTTGAGGGCCAATCGGGACGTTCCGACTGTATTTGAGCAGCATTCTAGCGCCAATCAAAAATTCCGAGGGCTTCGAATTCAACCTGAATTCTTTTACTATCGAACTATATTCCGGCTAATTCATGGCGCATTTGGGACATTCTGTCTATTTCTTATAATAAAATAAAGCCAATGGTTTTAATTACCTGTTATCATATGTTAAGATACCTCTCTGGCGACACTTGTGGCCCCGCCAAAAGCCCGATTTATGCGAAATAAAAATAAAATGGTTATGAAGAAAGACCTTGACAAGTTCATGCTAGGAAATTAATCCAATAAAAACTGCCACAACGGCACGTGCAAATAACCCCGTTTGGTAGCTTATAGGTAAAACAATATCAATCGTGACAGCACTCCAATGGACCATTCATGTAAGTACGGCTGTCTATCACGCGTTTCTGGTATTGAATCTTTCTGTGCGTCCAGGGGATCTTGGTGACTGAGCAACATTTGATCAAGCAGTCCCCGTGATAATCTCAACATTACGGGAACTTCAGCTTCATCGAATCAAAACATGGAATACCTAAGGGTTTCAGTGCTTCGGCCAAATGCAGACTACAGTTCCTGAATCGCCATCAGAACACATCCGGTTTCTTCCTTCTGCTTAGTGCGGGTTAAACCAGTCAAAATATGGTTCACATCATCTAGAATCATACAATCGATTACCAGACATAGTCCAGTCAACGAAGGTTTCTCATCTGAAATCGATTCATTTATGAGGTCTTAGTGCACAAATAAACCCCCACCCGTTACCATCCATGACAAATTGTCATTTTCAGCCAAATTTAAATGGCTGCCATTATAAGGGGTGAAATATATAAATTGTCATAATTCCGTAACTAACTGACATAGAAACGGTACACTTCCGGGAGTTAGGTCAAGGTCAAAGTCAAATTTCGAAGGAAAAATTCCAAACTCGATCTGATATAGGAACCCATTCACTGCGCTTCGGCCTTTTGAAATCAGTTCGGCAATCAGTCAAAACAAAAGGCCTCACTCACACCTCCTGGGAGGTCTCCCGGGACTGGCCTAATACACGTTTGTTTTGACTTTGCCGAACTGATTTAAAAAACCGAAGCGTAGTGAATGATAGGAACCTTCTAAACAAAGTGTTAAACAAATTCAAGTGTCATATTCTACATTAGGCTGCCCATTTACTTGGTGATACCTCTGATGTATCATGTATTAAGGTCAAGGTCAATATCATACTTCCAAGAAAGAAGCAACAATCGCCATGATTTAACAAGAAATCATTTAATGTCATAGAAATACATTTAAGTTGTCAATTCTTACTAATATAAGAATGCCCATGCTTTGGTTGCACTTTTGAGGTCTGGAGATGTATATATCATGCATCAAGGTCATGGTCAAAGTCAAATTTGGTAGAAAAAGCCAACATGAGCAGCTTTCAAATTATATCAACTCAACAACTGCTGTGTCCGATGAAATTGAACTGACATTTTATGTTATAGCAAAAGAAGCATGCGAATGAAGAAGATAAGTCATAATACTATTTTAGGTATCGTTACATTATAAATTGACTTTATCATGAGCATTCTATATATTTCTTATGACATTATGTATCAAATAATCACTGAACCTCCTTACGCAGAAATTATTGATGTTGTGAGTGTTTTTTTGTGAATGGAAAGAAGTTTTTGCAATATATAATTGAACAATGGCAGCTGTTGCCGTAGCTCCAGGTTATTTACCAAGAGGAAACCAAACCTTGCCAAATCATTCACTTCTTATTATGTCTCTGAATATATATCCCCTGCAGTAAAATACAAATACCTTTATTTAAAAACATTGTGTTTATTAAAACAAATTGTTTCCACTACTAGGCTACTAATGACAACTTATTTATGGCTCTTTTTCCTTTTATTGTGGAAGTCATCGCTGGGAGAAAAAAGTAGGTGGTTTTGTCTACTCTGAACAGGAATATATGCATGCTATTAAAACTTGTTGCTTTATATGTTAAGTAAAACAAAAAATCGACAACTCTAATGTCAGCACAAAGTATTGTGGCAGAAATTTTCGTCAGCAGACAAGTTGACAGACGAAGGTTGAGATGACAGCAAAGTAAACCCTTCACCATGCTACACAGATCTTGTAATCTCGAGGGAAACGAAAACACTCCCAAGTAAAACCGCGGCCGTTGGAAAAGAAAATTATGTATTGATTGAATTATCCTTTGGGACCATAATTCTTATTTTTGCTTTGGTTTCGCTAAACATCTCATTCCTTATATCAGCAAAACGGCCCGGAAATATGAGTGAGAAAACAATGAACAGAAAAAAATGATTTATGGAAAGAGCGTTTTTTTTCAATTCCCAACCGCGAAATTGCTTGTTCAAACACGTCTGTCAAAAAAATATCTTACGGCAATTGAGACTAATGGAAGCTTTTACTCGTTGTAGAGGTTTTGCTGACGCAGCAGTATTTCATGCTTGTCAGAGTTTTGAAAACTTCCACAAACTTCTACACATCTGCCTTGCTATAAAGCTTTCACAACCCCGCTGTCAGCCAGCAGGAAGGCACAATTTACAGGAAAATTGGAAATGATAATGATGCTCTCATGTAATTATCCATGTCCGTCACTGCAGAGGGACAGGGCCCATCATACAATGGCGAGTTTTACCTCCCCAAGGTGTGGGGGTTATGTTTTTGCCACATTCGTTTGTTTTGAACACAAATTTTTAAGAATAAATTATAATTATTTGTTAACAAAGAAAACACTGACTTCTTGATTCATTCCTCTAGACATTTCGCGCTGCCTAGTGTTATAGAATCTGATTATTTTTAATATGTCCATAACAAAATTTGTGTTCGTCACGCATACGTGATCTGTTGACAATAGGTTCCGTAACATAAAATTGGGGGCTCGTCTGGGATGCTTAATAGTTTTGAAAATTTGTTAGGCCTTGACCTGGACATATTGTTTTATACATTGTTTACAAGATTACATATTGTTTACAGTACATTGTTTACAGGATTTATCTGAGTGTTTTTTTGTTATTTTTTTTAACATCTTAACATGGCAGATTTCAAACCTGAGACATTTGTTGACGATCCCGATCCTATTCAACTCCAACAGTTGACAAAGGAACAGTTGTTGCGTTTGGGACAACACTTAGGATTAGGTGTGAAAAAAGCTTTGAGAAAGCCTGATATCATTGCTAAAATCATGCAAGATTTAGTTAGCAAAGGTTTAATTGAAGAGACTGAAGTGGAAACATCAGGAAATGACAGCCTTGCTTTTTGCAACTAGAATTTAAAAAGTTGGAAATGCAACATGAGCTAGCATTAAAACAGTTTGAATTAGAAAAAGAAAAATAAACAGAGAGAAGAGAGGGATGATAACGAAAGGTTAGAAAGAGAAAGAAAAAAAATTGAGTTAAAACAACTGGAGTTAGAAAGACTTAAACTAGAACATAGTCTACGTGCTGCCCCAACTCACAGTTTTGATGTTACTAAACACATTAGACTTGCCCTACCTTTTCAAGAAAAAGAGGTTAATAAATATTTCTTACAATTTGAGAAGGTATCTACAAATTTAAAATGGCCTAATGAAAATTGGAATATGCTGTTATAAAGTGTATTGACTGGCAAGGCCTGAGAAATTTACACAGAGCTTTCAGTAGAAGCTGCTACTGATTACGACCTAGTAAAACGGTTAATCCTAAAGGTTATGAGTTAGTTCCGAAGGCTTACCGCCAGATATTCAGAAAATGGGAAGAGCGCAAAGAACAGACCTATCCCGAAGTTGCTAGAAGCAGTTGTTTGATCGCTGGTGTAGTTCTAAAAATGCAATGAAAGATTATGACTGCAGTATGTCTCGGACTTTCGCACTAAACTACACAATGCTTGTGAGATTGCAAAGTCAAATCTAAAATCTGCACAACGTAAAATGAAAACAAAGTATGACCAGCACAGTGTAAGTAGGACTTTTGAGTCTGGTGAAAAGGTCCTTGCCTTACTACCTATCCCTGGCAGACCTCTGCAAGCTAGGTATTTGGACCTTACATTGTTGACAAGAAAGTCATTGATTTAAATTACATACTGTTGACACCAGATAGACGTAAGAAGAAACAACTGTGCCATGTTAACATAATGAAACCATAATATGACAGAAATAGCACATCAGATGTTGTACATAATGTTACTGCTGTAAATTATGTAAACACTGACCCTGACCCAGTTAGAGTAGATACTGATTGTAAGTGTGATGTAGACATTCAGTGTGGTACAGTACAATTTAACAACTCAGACGTGCTTAACAACTTGCCAAACTGTCACACCTTACCGCGCAACAACAACAAGACCTCAAGAACCTGCTGCGAAATTATGAGCATTTGTTTAGTGACATTCCAACGCGAACTAACATATTGTGCCATGACGTCGTTGTTGGCGAGGCAAGCGCAGTCAAGCAACATCCTTTTAGACTGAATCCAGAAAAGCAAAAGTATCTACAGGATGAGATTCAATATTTGTTGGACAATGTTTTTATTGAACCTAGTATCAGTAACTGGAGTTCGCCGTGTATTCTTGTGCCAAAACCTGATGAAAGTTACCGTATGTGCAAAGATTATCGAAAACTGAACTCGTCACCAAGACTGACACGTCCCCGATTCCGAGGATCGATGATAGTATTGATAGAGTCGGTAGCTCCAGATATGTCTCCAAGTTTGACTTGCTGAAAGGATTCTGGCAAGTTTCGCTGACAGAACGAGCGAAAGAAGTGTCCGCATTTGTGAGGCCGCAAGGACTGTACCAGTGTAAAGTTATGCCGTTTGGCATGAAGAACTCGCCAGCCACATTCCAGCGTTCATCCATATGGTAGTCAAGGACATTCAGGGCTGCGACGCAAATATTGATGACCTCATTGTAAACAGGGACACCTGGGAGAAACATCTGTAAATTCTTGGTGACCTCTTCGAAAGACTCGATGAAGCACGTCTGACCGTCAATTTAGTTAAATCGGAGTTTTGTCATGCACAAGTAACATTTTTGGGTCATATTGTAGGGCAGGCTCAAGTAAAACCTGATGATGCTAAAATAAGTGCTATTTCTGCATTTCCTAGACCAGAAAACAAAAAGCAAATAATGCGTTTTCTTGGTATGGTTGGATACTACAGGAAGTTCTGTCCAAATGCTTCTGCTGTAGCTGAATCTTTGACTAATTTGTTAAAGAAGAAACAAAAGTTTGTATGTAATGTTCAGTGTGAAAATGCATTTCAGAATTTGAAAGCAATTTTACAAAGTTCACCAGTTTAAGCAGCTCCAGACTGTTCTGTACCTTTTAAGTTAGCTGTAGATGCTAGTACTGCTGCTGGTGCTGTGTTGTTAAAGGTAGGCAATTATGGCATAGATCATCCAATTTGTTATTTTTCAAGAAAGTTTAATGCAAACCAGAAAAACTACTCCACTATCTAAAAAGAATGTTTGGCTTTGATTTTGGCATTACAACATTTTGCAGTTTATGTTACTTCATCAGTCAGGCCTATCATTGTCTTCAGTGATCACATTCCCCTCACGTTCATGAACAAGTTGAAGTGTAAAAATCAAAGAATGATGAGATGGAGTTTGTTCTTACAAGATAACAAACACATTAAAGGGAAAGACAATGTACTTGCATGATTGCTTATCGAGATGTTTATGAAATGTAAACGAGATAATTTTGAGATGTTGTAAAAATTTAGTGATTGTGATCGCAAAAAGATAGTTTTCCGAAAAAAAAAAACTTTCTTTTTTACTTACAGGAGGGGGAGTGTTACAGGTGCCCTTTTTGTTGTGTGCTCAAGTCTTACAGATGTCTTTTTTGTTGTGTAACACGGACGTAACTCGTGTTGTAGCGGTTAGCTGGGTGTTGCACTCTCAGTTTAATCCGTACTGTTTGAACTCTCGTTGTGCTTGCTTGGGGCTTTCTCGCCTGGCCGGGCCGGGGCGAGCTCACGTGTGAACTCTGACACGGCGTTCTCTGTTCTAGTATGTTCTTTGAGCGTGTGTACTGTGTATTATGTTGGAATTGTTTAGACTGTTCGAGAAGTGGAAAATTCTCGGTTTGGGGCGAGAAGTTATAAATAGGGGGGATGTGTTTTAGAGCAGAGAGAGAGGTGAGAGAATATTCCAGCGGACGGAAGCAAGTTAGTCAGTGTATGGAACCTATCCGATTGTCCAGTAATTCAAGGGATTCTAATATTACTAACTCAATACATTTTGGTGTTGCCTGCCTCAAGTTCACTTTATGGATTGTTACGAGAGATTTAAATTGGACTGTTATTCTCCGGGACAGTTTGTGTGGACTTGTCATCCGGCATACACATTTGAAGGGACTTATTGTTGTGACAGTGGTGGTATCCAGGCACTGTGCACTTTGTTTATTTTACTGTGTGATTGTATTGATTTGCTATTATACTGTGTTATTGTGTTGATTTAGTGTATTGTAATGTTAGGGTTGTTTTAAGAATAAATTATAGTTACTTGTTAATAAAAAACACTGACTTCTTTATTCATTCCCCTAGACATTTCACGCTGCTTTGTGTTACAGAATCTGATTTTTTTTTATCTCCTTGACAAAATTTATGTTCATCACGCATACGTGATCTGTTAATATTAGGTTCCGTAACAACATGTATGTCTCGGCTGTTATATATGTAGATTCCATTTAGAGGTCATACGTCGTTTATCCTATCGTTTTATGTTTCGTTTTAAAACACACCACGTCAGGTGTGGCACTGAAATGTATAAATAGACAATGGCGACAGAAAACTAATGATGATGAAAAATAATTTTTACATAGTGCCTCATATGAGCCATTGATTTAGCAGTAGATTACAAGATAACTCATGGCGTTATGGTGATATTTATGATACAGACCTCTAAAATTAATCAATTACAATAATGTAAAAGTGCCTTTTTATGATATCGAGAATTTGATAAAAATGCTTGGAGCCAGAGCTGCATATTTAAAAAAATGCTTTGTAAATCATTTTGTACACATAGAACACTCAGAAAACTAACATATGTATTTCTAGGTAAATTTGGTTCATTTTGGATTTTATTACATGCCTTCGGAGCTCCTTGCTTACGAAATGATTCGGTTAGTTATTTTTTAGTGCTAACATGGCCTTCACCATAGTTTTAATTTAGATTTTTGTATTATGTATAACACATTCCATATACTGAATGTAGTGGAACTATATTTATAATGTTATTGAATTATAATTGCTAAAAATCGCAAAAAAATATACATTATAATGAAAGTAAAATGCACAATCCCAAAACAGTGATTTCAGAAGATTTGACCTTGAAGATCAAGATCAAGGTCATCGTTTTTCGAATTCCTCCGAGATTTTGGCAGAAAGAAATGATGCGTCAAATTTGAAGAAACAAGTGACCCGTGGGTCATGACGCTCAGCCGACTGACATATTGACAATATGTCCTTGCATAGGAAACTAATTAAGATAATATAGGTGGCATCATCATTCATGCATATTAGCTTAAGTTCATCAAGACCCCATAGCACACCAAATTCGATGACATTTCAACCAGCTTTTCCTGAGGAACCTGGCAATTTGTGTGTATTTTATATTATTTCTGGGATGCTCAAACATACCCCAAAACTCTGAGAATATAGGTCACAGTGACCCAATATCAGGTTTTGAGGGGGGAACTTTTGAGGAACTCTCAGGATGCCAAGTGAGAAGATTCTTGGTCCAATCGTTATGATTTGTACCCTACTTTGGTATCAAATTTTCAAATATTCTGGGGTGTGCTTATAAGCCCCATTGCTCATATAATATGGGTAACAGAGACCTCATTTCATGTTTTCCAAGGAGACTTTTTATGGACCTCCCTGGATTTAAAGTTAGATGATTTTAGATCCAGTGGTTATAATTTGTGCCCTGCTTTGGTATCAAATTTTCAATTATGTTAGGGGTGCTTATAAGCCCCATAGCTCAGAGAGTAACGGAGACCTAATTTCAGGTTTCCAAGGATATTTTTTACCTTCCTGCCCTGTTAACAGACCAGCGCATCTTTGAAGGTCTCAAAAATAGAGAGAAAATGCATAAAAATTGGAAAAAAACAGGTGACGCCACCAGTCTGCAAGAACTGATAACACTTCATGATGAATATGCATGCAAAGAATCATGACAATCCTTGCACATTTTGTTGAGATACTAGAGCTTTTGTATCAAATTTTATGTTATTCTTGGGGGGTCTACTGAGCCCCATAGCTCAGAGCATATTGGTAACAGAGACCTAATTTCAGGTTTCCATGGAGATATTTTTATTGACCTCCCAGCATGTCAAGATAGAAGATTCTAGGTCCAATGGTTACTTTTTGTGTCCTGTTAACAGATGACTGCATCTTTTAAAGTCTCAAAAATAGAGAAAAAAATCATAAAAATTCGAAAAAAATACACCAGTCAGCAGGAATTGATGAAACACACCATGATGAATATGCATGCAGAGAATCATGGCAATCAATGAACCATTTGTTGAGATACTACAGCTTTTTTATCAACTTTTTAGTTGTTCTTGGGGGTACTTCAAAGCACTATAGCTCGAAGAATATGGGTAACAGAGACCTAATTCCAGGTTTCAAAGAAGACCTTTAATGGGCCTCCCTGCAGGTCAAGACAGAAGTTTCTAGGTCCAGTGGTTACAGTATGTGCCCTGTTAACATATGACCGCATATGAGCTCCACAGCTCGAAGATTATGGGTAACAGAGACCTTATTCCAGGTTTCCACAGAGACTTTTCATGCGCCTCCCTGCATGTCACGAGAGAAGATTCTAGGTCCAGTTGTTATGATTTGTTCCCTGTTAACAGATGACCGCATCTTTTAAGGTCTCAAAAATAGAGAAAATATATCGTAAAAATTAATAAAAAATACAGGTAGCGCCACCAGTCTGCAGAAACTTATGAAACACTCTATGATCAATATCTATGCAAAGAATCATGGTGATCAATGCATTAGTTGTTCAGATACTTGAGCTGTTGTATCAAATTTTCCATTATTCTGGGGGGTACTTCGGAGCCCCATAGCTCGAAGAATATGGGTAACAGAGACCTAATTCCAGGTTTTCAAGGAGAATTTTCATGGACCTCCCTGGATGTCAAGTTAGAAGATGCCAGGTCGAGTGGTTACGATTTGTGCCCTGTTAACGGCTGGACGGCCGGATGGCCGGACGCACGATGGAGAAAGGGTGTTCGCTATAGCTCAGATGACTTACAGTCAGCTGAGCTAAAATCGTTAGTACTTCCAAACTTATGGGGATCACAATAATCGTTGAATTGCGCAGATTTGACATTGAAGATCCAGGTCACCAGAACTAAAAATTCTGAGATCTTAAAGGAATCAACTTGTGTGTCGAATCTGAGGGAAACATACGCAATACTTCTTAAGTTATTGTTTCCACAAGACAATAACGATAATTCGGCGTATTTGACCTTTAAGATTCTGGTCATGGTCACTGGTTTTCGAACTCGTCCATGAACTTCGTTAAAACAAGTGTACCAAGTCGTTTAGCAAATGATAGGACAAAATGTGAAATACTTCAAGAGTTATGGGGTTCCTAAAATTTTACATTTTGGCAGATTTGACCTTGACGATATCCTACAGACGACGACAAACGACCCTCATACGCCGCACATTGTGGCCCGCCCACCTGTTCAGGTTATTTTCGAATGTCCACCACCAGCTGAGCAATTTTAGAACCTGTGCTTCCATGGCGGACGCATGTTACCATCGGGATTTTTAGTTGCGAATGAGTTTCTAATTTGCTTTCAATTGTAAAAAAAATATGACCATGCCATATTAACCTGGTCAAAGGAGGGTCAATAAGTCCACATATATGATAATATTTTTAAATCTCGCATAGTGTCAGAAATTTAGTTAAATGCTTATTTTTATCATATTCCTTATCTTTTTCTTTTCTTTTTATTGATTAAATATCAGTGGAACTGTGCAAATTCCAAGGCGTTATTCTTGTAGGATGCGATTTAACACACCTAGTCCATGGCCTACACATGTCATCATTCAGAGCAGGCACATCATTAATATTTGCTACCCCGTTTACTGGCTCTCGAACTACGCTGTCAGGAAGCTGGTAGGGCCCTGCTAGTGCTGGTAGTGCGCTGCTGATGGCGATCGCATTTCGATCTATCCACATCGACCCCGCGGCGTAAACTGTGTCCATGTTCAATAATGGCGCTCATGTGACCATATGACCATCCAATCTGCAACACTATCTCAGTCCTGTGGAGCTCATAAAGACCTCAGGGCGCTCTAGCTGCGCTCTACGGCGATCTTATGTCACCGAGTATTTTTATCTTTGTAAAAAAGTAGACACCATACATTTTTTCTAGATCCTTAGGCCATAACCTTTTCAAAACAATATGGTGTCAATTTTTCTAAAAGGGTTTGGTCATTTCTTCATACCAAATTTGATTTTAGGGCAAAAATCGCGGGTCAATATGTATAAATATATACTTTAGAGGAAAACCTAGAGCATTTATAGAGCGCATAACCCCCCCCCCCCCAACACCTGGATCCGCATAAACATCCAATTAACATTTAACAAAATAATGATGAAAAATTTATCAGTTCTTCCTTGGCCAACGGTCCAGTGTTCCACAAAATTTATTTGAACTTCATAAAACAAATCAAGGTATTCTGGGGTATTTTGTGCCAACGGAATGGCGGATCACCTGCCGATTTTAGGTAACCTGTATCCTATAAAGTATAGCTCAGTGATCCCTGGTTCTAACTTGTGAATAAATATCTAGCTTGATTTATACGGAACATATGTAAATGACCCTGTTATACTTCCATTATGATTTTGCTATTTTGTCAATCCATTGTTACATCACCGACATCATTATCTCACTCACTGACAGGGAAGGCATAGAAGCCTGTCTTTTCCGGCTATTTTATCAAAAAAGTATATCTAAATGTTCTTGAAAATGTTAAGGAGTTTTGTGGATATTTTGGTTATGGCTAGAAAATAACGATAACATTTTAGGCGGTTGATTAGTTTTGTATATATTTTTGTGAAGAATAAACAGTAGAAAAGGGGGGCCACCTAGGCTGTATTCAGTGCCAGGTCCTCTCATATCTTACTGATCCATCACAAAATTGTAGAAAATATTCCCTAGTCCACAATTCAAAATGTAACGTTTGGAGAAAAAGTGTGAACATATGACCAAGCAAAAAATATTTTATAACGCTGGTCACACAAGGTCTGACAGTTTTTTTGTGCGCAATAACATTTCATTCATGATCAAATAAACCCCTTGTGGGGCAGGTCTTTCTAATGATCGTTTAACTATTCATTGATATTTTTGTCCACAATTGATGTCTATAAGTTTACAGTAGACACGTATTTACGGACATTCACAGTTGGATGAGACATGGAAAGGACAGATAATTAACACTGAATGTAAAACATGTTTTGATGAAAACTGCAATAAGGAGCCTGTGAGGGCAAAACTTTTTTTAAAGAGAATGTTTCAAATTAGAGTCCTCTTGAGGGAAACAAACTTCTTTTAAAATTAAATAATAAATTGAAACAAATTTCCAGAGTGTCACGTTGAGTCATAATACTTTCTCCTACGTGACTGCATATGATTTTCTAACCCATCTGAACAACCCCTCCCCCCCCTCCCTACAGGGAAATTTCAAATGGTTTCTTTGGTTAACTTTTAATTTAGATTTCTGGGTATATGAAATCGGAGCATTTTGACTGTACCGATACAATAATTAAAACAAAAAAACTTAACAGAAATAAGACAAATCAATGGTGAATATTAAATATTGATTATTATTTGATTCTTGTCCCATTTTGTTCATTATCATTAAATGACTTAAAACGTATATAACAAAATTCGCGTTAGTTTTTTTTTCTTAACAGTACAGAAAAGCCTGTATTATTCCTCTATCTATTGTCAAAAGAGAGTACATGTACAGTAATGTAATGTTATTATTAGGTAAGATCTGTATTAAGGACCTGACAATTGTTATTGTGGCCTTACCTTGATTCTGATTCCTAAGACCAAGAATATGGTACTAAAACAAAGTTTGATATCACTTGCCATTCCCATGATAAATCATTATTGGTTTAAATTTTCTATCCATATGTTAACTTATGACTCAAGAGCTCAAGAGCTCATTGCTTATAGTTAAGAAAAATCAACACTGATCAGCACTTAACCCGTCTCCAATTCACCTGTTTTATACGTTGTTATGGTGCTGCATGCAATGAAACACAGTCCCCGTGTGTTTGTTTACCAAGAATAGACTGCATGGCCAGAGGTCAGACCTTGAGCAAGCAGAACTCAAAAACAAGGAGAAGTGAATGAAAGGAGATCGAAACACAGAAGAAACACCGGGTGGATGATTGAAAAATCTTTGTGTCGTACAGTAAAAGCCACCAGGTGGCGTGTCCGCTATGTGTATATTAAGCACCACTGATTTCGCATCGGTGAAAGCGTCTCACTGCTTGTGTAAAGGAGTAAGAGCTAACGGACTAGAATTAACTATTGGCAGATACCATAATATTTAAAGGAGAAAAAAACAACATATGTGTATAGCATAAATATAATACTTTAGATGTAAAGTCACATACCTGGTATGTGAATAGGTCCCTTTAACAAAAACATAAAAAATATAAACTTAGTCCAAAACTGTTCAAATAAAACAAATTTTGCATAATAGTTAATGCATTAAAAGACTGCCCTTTCTTATGCTCTTGACCCTGTTTACTTTCTTTTATGTTTCGGTCGCTTTTTTATATTTTTTAAACCATTTTAACACAAACTGAAAGAAATGTCAAAACTAGATTTAAAAAAAGACACCATTCTTTTTTAGGGCTCATAGGAAGGTGAATAACAAAAATCCATAAGGTGTCACATTTTGATAAAATTTACTCGTATCGAATATGTTACATATGCACCTACACTATCTGGCCCATTTTTGAGAGCGCAGCGAGATCACTTATTGTGATGGTGGTTTATGGGGCTAAAACAGTAGCCGCCGCGATTGTTATAGCTCCATGACTATCACGTTTAACTAACAAGAGTTGCAGTATATGTTATATCAATATAAATTATTCCAAATTCGGACAGATATTTTGGCCATTTGCTGATTTCAAACTTGATTTGCTGTGAGGTTTTTTTGTCTGTGGGGAAAAAACCTTGCGTTCGTGTTTAAACGGCACTACGCCGCTGTAACAACATCACCCTTATTGCCCTTGACCTAATGAGAACGTAGTGAAATTATATTGAATGTTTTATTAAATGCTATAAATATTTCTTTGGTAGGTTGTTTCTTGTCCCAATTCTGAAACATCTAGGTGACATCGATTTTATAATAAGGAGTCTGTAGTACTGACAAAGCTATCCCTTTCACATATATTTATGAAAATACCCAAAATGCAATAAATGAAAATGGTTGGGTATTGCATTTCTGTTTAAGCCTTTTATACTATAACCCACTTATTTTGCTGTTAATGGTGGATATAAAATTACTTTAATAAGAAATAGTTTTTATAGTAGATTTTTTGTCAGATCTCGTTAGACACTTTGAACATAAAACTTACCTTTAAGTGATCATAGCAAACATAATTCAGTTATTAAATTATCGCAACATATTCATTTGTTTCAACTCAGTATGCATAGAGCGCTCTGCGTGCTATAATCGCCGTTCCTTCAGCAGAGGTTGACCGGACTTAAACCTTGGGTCCATTTTCTAATTACATCGTGTCAACCGGGGATCTACACACTAGTCTGATGGTAACCATTGCATTGGAAGATATATCAACAACTGAAGCGAAACTTTTGAATTGATCTCACTACCCAATATTCAGGGAATCGGCAGCATTTATTAAACCCAGCTGGTCGGTTAATTGGAACAACCTTGGTCCTGATTTAGTATTCACACTGCAAGGTTTGTATAAAAGACCCATATACCTTGCCCCCCACAAATTACGCGTGTCAGTCGCCGACTGGTAAGTTCATATGACTCAGATTCATATGACTCGAGGGTCCTGGACTCGAACTTGTTCCCACAATCGGAGGTTAGGACACGCGAAATCAGGCAGAGTCCAATAAAAAAATCTGTTACATATTATCAAGACTTATGTTGATGTGCAAACAGAACATTACAAAATAATAACACTATATATACCAAACAATCAATGCACTTAATCAATATAGTAAAAACGTGTGAATTTAATTAGACATGTGCAAGATAATCTAAAATTTTCATTTTAAAGTGCTGATTTAGGATATTTGTAATGGACTCCGGCTCGAACTTGGAATCTGGTTCCAAATGACTCGGACTCGAAGAAGATAGACTTGGGCTCCAACCTCAAGGACTCGGACTTGGACCCGACTGGATGGGCTTGGTCTTGCAATCGGACTCGGACTTGGAATCTATGCACCCGACTACACCATTGCTTAAAGATGCATATATTATCAAAACTCAAGTTTACCAGCCAGAACTCCGTCAATAGGAAAATAGTTCATTAGAGAAGCATGGCTCCAACCTGGACTTTTCAGAATTTGAGTTCCGAATCTATTTTGCGTATCAATGTTGACAGGTCAGCACTAGTGGTCAGTGTAAACCAGGTTTCATTTCGTAAGGGTTCCCATTAGGAAGTGCTAGGTTGATTCTTTTCTCTCAGCCGTTGATCTGAGTAATTATCCTGGCCAAACCAACTCCTATTTAAACGCAGGAAGATGCCATCGGTTCCGCCCAGGCAGAATGATCATGTATATAACATGAGTTGTCACATGCCGCAGTGAAACGACTCACTTATATACCTAGTATATGTGTCTTTTTTTATTTGAGGTTACCGCCTCTGTTTTCATATTGCTATCTTAACTAAGTATTTGTATATCTGCAGAATCCCATTTCGGGCCCGGACTACGTGACACACGCCTTGTATGTGTTATCGTCTCTGTTACCGGGCCATACCACCGGAGACCCCGAAGTGTGCACCGTCTTGGCAGAGGGTTCGAACTCACGATCTCCCGGCTTGAATGACGTTCCCAACCCCCGGTCCACAGAAACCAGTCCTTGTATATTTTGTCTTGATAAACTGAGTTAATGTTAAGCACATTACTCACAAGTAATTGTGTTACCGAGATAGAGATACTTTATACTATACTATCTTTAAAGAACTGCACCTTCAAGTCACATAATCACGACCAATATTATACCTATCTGATATATGGACATTACGGGCCTTGGGCCGAAAGGAGAACCTTTCGCCACAGATTTGTGGGAAAGGCCAGGGGCGATGTTCAAGGAAAAGTTCTTTTGTAAGATAAAAATCCATCCGTAAAATTTTGGAACGCACTCTTTGCAAAAACTCGTAAGAACTGTTCACAAAATCTCCATACGATGTGCGTACAAATCTTTTGATGGTGAGGTGAAAAAGAAATGGTTTGATATAACAAGTACTACCAACAAAAAGGAAGCAAACAGAAGACGAAAAAGCAAGAAAACGGATGGTGGTCCGCCCCCGATGACTTAAATGGTACAGAAATCAAAATACTGTCAGGTATCGGAGATACAGTTATTGACGGGAAAGATTGAGGTATAGACAGTTTAGAGACGCCTTCAGCAGTCTTTACCCAAAACGCCTATGAAAGCAGGGATTTTTCTGATCGACTGCCCACATACACTCCATCAGAGACATCAGTGATCACTGGCTCAGAAAATGACAGTGTAAACCCGTCACATGCATAAAATTCTGCGCCATCAGTCAAAAGAAAGAAAATAAACATATCCAATGAGACGGCAGATTTGCTCGAAATCGAGAAGAAACGTCTTCATATTGACCAAGAGAGGCTTTTAGTTGAACGAGAGAGACTTGCTGTTGAAATTGAGAGGCGCCATATTGAAAAGGAACGTCTTGCATTGGAGAAGAGCCGGTTTTATCCACAAGAAAGCTACACCAGCATACCATACTGTCAATCATCTCAGCAAAGCGAAACTGAAACACTGGAACGCTGCACTTACTTCACAATGCAATAATGGCAAGCTAAACTACATTAAAACTTTTAAACTTTGTCAACGCGCTAAAGGCCAAATGAAATTGGAAATCATAAAATAATATCATCCCAGATTAGAGAGAGGTTAGGTTTTTCATTCAAAAGAATTTTTTGTTTGTTCAGTCCTCAGGTTATGTAATTCAGAGACAAATTAGGATTAAGGACCTATTTCTACAGTTACTGTTTAGCAAACCCAGCCAATTCACAATTCATTTCACAATTGCAGTATTATCTGGAATGTGCAAATTTAACACGGCGTCTGAGGAAGAAGAAAGATATTTTGTAGACTTGGTAAAGACTGCATATGAAATATGTAGTAGTATGTTATTAAGCTCATCGGAAACACAGTCATCGATCTAAAGGGAGTTGTTGGATGAATGCTTGACATGCGGAGTTAAAGTAGGGGATGTTCTGACTGTTGTTGCATTAAGTCCATCATCTGACGAGGATGCTATAGTTTAAGAATAGCTCACATTTTGAGCAACATTAATATCGTTATCATATAGAACTATTAATTGGAATGAGTAGAATAAGCAGTTGACACGGGTTTTTTTTATGAACGTTATGTTATACCATATAAGTTGATCCCTTTTATCAAGTATTAAGTTTTAAGTATTGCTCATCATTTTATGTCTCATTTATGTTATACCATAAAAGTTGATCCCTTTTATCAAGTATTAAGTTTAAAGTGTTGCTCTTCATTCTATATCTCATCAATGTAATAAGCCTTTCTTTGGATTTTTTAACAAATGTTAACATTTAATAACGTTATGATGATTGCATGTAATTCTCGTATTATAATATGTATGGTAATTTAGTAAAATGTGTATCACTTATTGTTTTGTTGAATGTTCAGCTTGTCATGGCTGAATTGTTTTCTTGCGCTTTTATCGTAACACTTGTTCTTGCTCATTCTCAGAAGAAATATATATATATATATATATATATATATATATATATATATATATATATATATTGTTACGGAACCTAATATAAACAGATTACGTATGCGTGATGAACAAAAATTCTGTAACGGAGATAAAAAAAAATCAGATTCTGTAACACTAGGCAGGTGAAATGTCTAGGGGAATGAATAAAGAAGTCAGTGGGGTTTTTTTTGTTAACAAATAACTATAATTTATTCTTAAAACAACCCTAACATTACAATACACTAAATCAATACAATTATATAGTAAAACAGCGGTATAACAACAAATCAATACAATCACACAGAAAAATGAACAATGTGCACATTACCTGGATACCAACACCGTCACAATGATAAATTCTTTAAATGTATACTCTCGGAGAATTACAGTCCAGTGTAAAACTCTTGTAACAATCCAGTAAGTAAACAAGTAAACTGAAGTCCAAATGCACAAAATCCAGGAGAAACTCTGAAGAAAATCTATAATTGCCGCACACATCGGATAAGGTTCCAGAAACAGACACACGCTTCTGCGTCCGCTTGAAATCTTCTGTGCTCTCTGCTCCGGCTCTAAAACACAGCCCCTTTGTAAATACTCTTCACCCCAAGCCGAGAATTTTCACTTCTGGAACAGTCTATGAGATCTTACACAACACAGTAAACACGCACCACATGAATCATCTAGGAGAACATCGCTGTGTGTCTCTACACACCATGGTATACACGTGACTCACGACCAGACGAGAAAGCCCCTAGCTAGCATGACAACGAGAGTTCAACCAGTACGGATTAAACATAGAATGGAACAAACGGCCCGGCGACGGTGTCACAACACGAGTTACGCCCGTGTCACGCAAAAAAAAGAGCACCTGTATTAAACAATATATATATATATATATATATATATATATATATATATATATATATATAAGCAGTCTTAAATATATAAGGACTCTGTTAAATTTAATTCCTGAACAGGATATTTGATATCGGGCAATTTTTTCATGAAAAGCTCATTTATTTTTTTATTAACTAATTATTATTGTATGTAATTTTAAGGATATATTAAATCCCATACTCTTACATTTCCAAACAATTAGAAAATTAGTAATATTAAAAGCCTTACCGCTTTAAATGACCTGTCGATGATTTCATTTTTTTTAAATAGCATAGATAATATTAACAAATATTTTAAGTCTCTGTTGGTTCTGTATTATAATTTTATATTGTTCAGAAGAAATAAACCTGTCCTTTGTTCTTTTTCAGAGAAGTTCCTTTCCTAAGGTAATTGTTTAACGTGAACTGCAGAAGAATAAACTATAAGAGTAATATGAAAAACTTTATATCGTTTGTGCAAACGTTTAAAGGACAACTATAATGCAGCACCTGTTTTGACATATCTCTTTTACAATCAAGTATACTGAAAAATGTAATGTCACGTAGGTATACACTGAATCTCGCATATACTGCCAACTCGATGGATGTTGAAGCAATATCTTAATTTAATATTATCACGCCCAAAGATAGCTATCAGTAAACACAATTTAATAAAAATGTTTTATTTAAGAAATTAAAACTATTGTGGTCATTCGGCACGTTTATTTTCATTTGCCTTGCAACAAAATAAACCTAGAAACTTTATAAGAAATGTCCTGCACATATCGATATATTACATATTAATTGGGGAGGATTTATGTGCATCTCTATACATCATAGAGTCTTTAATCTATTATTTCACTTGTGTGCTTGTATAAAAAGTAAACAGCTTGCATAAGTCAAATATTTAATAAACTCACAGATAACAAATGAAAAAATTAGGACATCTGAAGAAGAAAGTTCTTCCTAAAGCACGTTCCGGCGGATCTCGGTAAATGTTCTTCATCTGAAACGGTCCTGTATCAGCTGTTCTCTTCTTGTGGCACCATCACGTAGTGGTCCCCGGTATTCAGCTTCATCTTCTTCTTCCCTTTCTTCATCTTGCCTCACTTCGTCTTCCAGGGGCAAACCGTAAGTAATACACATGTTATGTAGAGCTACTATTGCAAATATAACTTTTGCGCTTTATCCAGGGGCGAACATTAAACATCCGCCGAAACGCATCTTCAGGACACCTATGGCTCTCTCAATGATATTTCTTGTGCGACGATGAATGCTATTGTATCTCTCCTCAGCTCGTGTTCTGGGATTCGATGTTTGCGTCATCAGCTACTGTCGTAGTGGGTATCCACTGTCACCAAGTAACCATTCGTTCGTAATAGTACTATCTTCAAATTTGTTGGGAAGGGCCGAGTTTGCTAACATAAAACTATCGTGTGTGCTGCCTGGCCACTTTGCCACTATGTTTATGAATTTCATGGAAGCGTCACAGACTAAATGGACATTCAAAGCATAATAGCCTTTACGACAGACATATACATGCTCCTAGCCCATAAGAATGAACTCCACAATTGCTTTTTTCAGTGACTGACGCAATGTGGAGTCCATAGATTGCACCTGCAATTAACTGTGATTAAAACACTCTATACACAACTGTGAGATTTAACATATATCCATTGATTAATGTTTTAGTACATCTATTTGTATTGTATATTTGAACACTAGAAAACATTACTGTTCTGTTCTCAGGCCTATTTTGCACCAAGGAAGTTAAAATATGAACATAATAGTACACAGGCCTAAAAGCTTATACAGGACTGTCACCAAATGCAAGATGTCTACCGGGGCTGTTAATGCTTCGATTCTCTCTGGACAAATAATATCAGTTGTTGATGTTACAGGTGCCCAATGCTTTCCAGAATGGCCTTTCGACATACAACATCATGTGAACATTGGTTTGTTAAAACCATAGGAAATATTTTTATTCAATTTCCTTTCTAAGAGTAACAGATCGCATCGTGCTATAACCCCAGTTAGCCCTTTGGTGGGCCGGCGACGCAACAGAAACCTGAAACCTGTTGCGTCGCCTTCGGCGGCTAACATGCTCCTCGATACGTGGGCCAAGAATTATTATTAGAATCAATCAATGGCACCATGACACCAAGAACCTGAGGGAACCCAGCTGTTTCATGGAAACCAGCTTTTATCATCTGTTGTTGCCCTTGTTCCATGGGAAAGTAAATAAGACGGTCAACCTTGCGACACATAGCACGTGATACCGACGAGATTGTCCGACACATTGATGCCCTGCTTACTTCATGCATATCTGCTGAAATACCCTGGAAACATCCGGAGGCATAGAATCTTAGAGCAATCAGTGTTTGTAGTGATACTGGAAGGGCTTAAGACCTTTTAGTTTGCCTCACAAGGTCCATTCTCAGCATTTCACTGAGTTAAAAAAAACAAGCCCCTGACATACGGTATTTTGCCATCAGTTCATCGTCCTCCATGTTGTCCAAAGGATTAATTCTATCTCTAAATAAACGGAGACCTCGGCGTCTTATGCGTTGTTTATTTTGTTCTAAAACGTGAACGAAGAAAGCTGCTGCCTTTTTTGCTCTGTTGTCACTGACCGACCAAAATGTGGACAAAAATCATGCGTACGCATGGGTCAGACTGATCGTAGATTTACGAACTCAGATACGCATTTCCTTACGCAAGAAAGATACGAGAACACTTCGTAAAATTTGCGAACAGAGATACGAACTTCGTACGCATGATTTCATTAGTAAGAACACTCTGTGAACACCGTCCCAGGTTCTCAGCTAAAATGAAATCGTGACCCCGTGTACGGGTTCCCTGAGCCACCGCAACACGTGATGTTTCAGGCAGTGGGAACATGTATAACATTCCTTGGGAACAGGATCTCCTGATTAAGAGGTGTTGTGGCCCGAACATGGACGTGCATGATTGTGAAACACCTGCTGTAAGCATTATTAGCAAACTAACAACGCAATGGCGTGCAAGCTATGTTTATGTTGGCACTAGTGGTCGCGCCCAATACATGTTGATGCTACATGCTTTGTTAATGCTAAGGTCCCTTTTAAAAAATTAAGCTTCTTCAAATATAAATCTGTCTTCTCTGCTCCATATTACTCTATTACTACTGAATCTCAGTATTTTTACAGCAGATATACGGAAAATATGCTGTCCTGAAATAGTCATCTTGGCAGATAAAGCGTGTATTTCGCTTAATCCCCATATTTGAGTAAAATCCTAATCAAACTTTAACTTAAAGGTAAGTCTCGTTTAATCATATAATTTAACTCTCATGGATCATTAGGGATTACCCGAGATTTCAAAGCTGATGTGAACACGAACACAATCATATTCAATACACAGAAATTTAATAACCGAAAACAGAAGATTCAAAATCCTGTTTCTGTAAGATGGTTTTGTTGTAAAACTGACCAGCCTGACCTTGTACTGTGCGGCCTGAATGTTTTTGCGTCTATTCCGGCTTTGGGCATCACGTCTTTAATCCGTCAGCCATTTGTATTACTTGTGACAGGCAAATAAGGTTTCCTATAACTTATAAACAACTGTAAACAACCATTCCGAAGCTGTTTTGTTTTCAACAGGTATTGGTGCAAAACTGTGAGCTTACAAAGCCTGTGATCCTCAGAAAAAAAGATATGTTAATCACTGGTTGTTCACGTCTTGGTCTTGGCTGTTTAACTACCTTGTCTATAATAAAATCTTTACCTGCTCTACTAGTAATCACAGTATCTAGATCTAGTAAATGTATCGACTGGCATCTTTGTGCTGATGTAAGTGCTTACAGCATAACAATTGTTTTGTTAAATCTTTAAGTGACAAAACTGATAATGGTTCCAAAGATTTCAAATAGTTTAACACAATATTTGTATCCAGGTTGCCTGATATCTAGTCTGCCCTCAAATACTCCTTTCATCTTTTCCATCACTGAACCTCGATAGTAACAGTCTCTACACTGACGAAAAAATTTCGTTTGTCCAACAAAACCAAAATTCCTCGATTTAACAGTTTAAACGGATAAAAGAAGTCAGCTGACGTAAACACTTGTTGCTGCTCCAGCAAGCGAACGCGAATTGAGCTCTACGCATGCGCGTGTACCTCGGGCAATCCCTAATGATCCATGAGAGTAAAATGGGATAAACAGGTTCAACGCACAAGGCTGCAAGGTGAAGCATGGACGGAGGCCAATTTCTCTTGTAAGGCACACAAAAATGGAAGTTATCTACTTTCTTAGTTCTCACCATGTCTGTTTAGGCAGATCTGTGTTTGTAAACATTTTATTTCTGATGAGGAGATCTGTTAATCAACTGAGTTATATAACATACGGGGTATTCACTCCGCCCTCGGATAGTCGGCCTCTCCCGAGTTCAGGCAGAAGTAGGACATTTTGAAAACAGGACTGGGCGGGGGGGGGGGGGGGCAGAACCACAAGCGCTTGACATAATGTCCATATCAGCCTAACAGGTAGACGAGGTAAGTCATTGAAGTAAAAATAGATTGAATGCAAAGCAAAAGTGTGATGTTGGGAGGGACTAGATGGTTTATTTAAGATGTAAATCCTGAACTGAAATGGAGGCCGGTGACGGTGTGGCCGGAGTCTTATTTCCCTCTAATTATCGCCCAGTCCAATGTTATAATATTGTGTCAAGCGCCTGTGGGCAGAACATATATCTTTATTTTTTTATAGGAAGGGCCACATATCCTACCGCATTCACTACGCTTCGGCGTGATGTAATCAGTTCGGCAAAGTCAAAAGAAAAGGCCTCGCTCACCTCCTGGGGAGTCTTCCAGGGCTGGCATCAATCACGGAACGGAACATACGAACGCGGTACAGCGGCCTAATTTACGTTATGGAACAGAACAAAGATATAGAAAGTGTCATAACTTTTAAATGGGTGAATGCTTCATGACATTATGAATAGTAATAAACGTTTTTCAACATTTGCGATTTGTTATTTGTTAACTGTTCCGCGTTCCGTGTTTTAGGCCAGCCAAGGAAGACCCCCCCCCCCAGGAGGTGTGAGGCCTTTTGTTTTGACTTTGCCGAACTGATTTAAAAAGGCCGAAGCGTAGTTAATGGGCCTACCGTTCTAAACATTATTCAGAATTTGAATTATTAAAGCCTGTGTGATCTGAATTATACAATCTAGAGGTTAAAAAAGAAGGCTCTCTTTCTGTCTTAATAACAAAAAAACATGATATCAAGGCTTATACTAAAAATTTTGCAGTCATGCTTTTAGTAAGATAAGATCAGATCAGATAAAATTTACAAGCCTTCAGTTCTAAGAATTTGTTGTTGACTTGCAATTCATTACATAAAAATAAATACATAAAAATGATACATAAAGATACATAAAAAACACACAACGTATTGACTTTCCATGTAAAAATGAGCATGTAAAGAAGATAAAACAGATAATTCTTCAGGTAAATAACATAATCGAACTATAAATTATGCTTAATCGAACAAGTTTTAAGGCACAAATTAAGGCTATTTTGAGCCAAACTTTTTTCTAATTTGTGTCCACCAAAAAATATTTATGGGGGGTCCAATAGTATATATATATATATATATATATATATATATATATATATATATATATATATATATAAACTGAGCTACAGCAGATCCCCGACCCCTCTGTGTATTTGCACACTTTTATAGAACCAGCGAAGTGACGTCACGGTAGTGACGTCAGAGTACTACCCACTACATGTGTTGGCACAGCAACTTTGCATGCACCAGGGAGAACAGGTGGCCTCATATGGTGTGCGGCATATATTATATAGAGCGATGACTCTCTATATAAATATGCCGCACACCAAACATGTCCCCCAGGCCCCCTGGTTTCGCAACCTTTGTACAATATACCTGTACAATCTAACAACATAATCAGTATCTTCAAAAAAGTTGTATCCATGGCACTTTTCTGTCTAGAACCTCGTCATAAATTTCATGGTTGTACACACACACATATATATATATATATATATATATATATATATATATTTATTACCGGGTATACTGCCGTCAGTTTAGGTTGTTATTTATTTGTTGTGGTCTGTGTACGTGCAAGAGTGAACACACTGCGGTATTATTGGTCAGCAGCGCGCCAAAGCTGTAATCCACCTCGGAGCAAAGCACCTGGGTTGTCACCTTTGACCCGATAATTAATTTCCGTCAGTTTATGATTTGTCTGCAATATCAAGGTATAATTATATGTATGATGTAGTGGTAAGCGTTATATTTAATATAGGTAGTACTTTCCAGTGCTTATACGTTTTTGTGATACATTGGATGAACTTAATTATTAGTAATATTGTTCATTTGCATATAAATAGTGTACCTGGTTTTGCCGACAAGTTTACCGATTAACGTCACTTGGCAGGCAACTATTGAACGGGAGAGTTCAATGTCATGTGTTTTTCTCTTTCCAGGTACGTTATTTTCAGTGTTTTTCCTGAATTAGTGTGTCATTAGAGTATGTCATTCATTATATTTTCATAATAATGCTAATATCATTATAGTTATTATTACACGCTTATTTTGCTAAATGTGGTCAGAAAGTTTGATTTATAAATGGCCAAAGGTGGTCATCCAGAAATAATTTTCTCAATGTGTAAACACATTGTAAGTGCCGCACATTGTGTTAGCCAATGTTAACTGTAAATTCTGAAAAAACTGAGTATATTCTATGTATATTTCCTATTGTACATTTGTCGCCGTTTTAATTGTATATATGACTAGGCAGGCAACTATTGAACTGGAGAGTTCAATGTCATGTGTTTTTCTCGTTCCAGTACATTAAACCTGTATAGCACATTCTGTGTTGTGCTTCGGACGGTGTTTGTGACGGAGACTGAGAGACGTGATCTGTATGTGCGGCACACTACCCCAGTAATTGTCCATAACCAAACCCGGTGTGACAACTAATGTTACAGAAATGGCGCCCAACGTGGGGCCGTACATCTTCTGATATCACACACTGCCAAGTGGAGCTACGAGAGGCCTACAAGATGAGCTGGATGCCCGTGATTGAGAGAAGGAGGGAGTCGTTGCCGGAGGGTGATCCATTGTTTCACTGGAGGTTCTCTGTGAACTGGTCGACGGTTTGTCAGTGGATGTACAGTAAAGACTGTTCGTCGCCCATTTGGAGGTGTTCTTCTGTGTGGAAAGACTTTTCCACTTGATGTGTTTCATTTTCTTGAACCTTGTTTTGTGCATGGACCTTCACCGTGAGGGTCTTTGACAGTGCACGTCGCCGGACTTTGGATTTTTGTACTCAGTTTAAGGACATTGTATTGGATATTTTGTGCATATGGATATTTTAAGACTTATATATTGTGTAATTCATGTTGAGCAGCGGCAGCATGAAGGTAACCGATTTTCTGTATTTATGAGAACTGTTGAATTATTTACCTGCATGTAAACGATATTCTGCATGTAAACATACTACTGGTTTTCCTGTTGTAAACGGATTCACGAATACACGTGACTGTACGCGTCACTGTACACATCTATTCATGGCAGCCCTATTATAAACAATACACGTGACTCTGGTCATGGCAGCCACGTTGTAAACAAACATGTACACGCGTTTTCTAATTCATGGTTTGATGTAAACACAGTAACTGCATTTCTGTCTAGTTTCTCCTGGTTACAAACTGTCCCCGGAATTGTTCAGCTGTGAGAGTTTATCATGTTGACTTCTCATTTTTCGTCCATGACTCAGTTTTCACAGTGATAGCAAAAGCTAGGATCTAACAATTGTAACAAGTATTGTGTTAAAAATAAACGTCGGTTTTTGCCATGTGCTTTCGGTTGTCCACCAAGTTCCAATTTAGGTGATAGCTGTAGGGTTTATCTGTTTGGTTGACTTCCGGGTATTTCAAGTCCGTGATTCGGATCCCCCAGTAAAAACGGAAGCTGGAAACAAGTATTTTCGATTAAGCTACGTTTCATTGTTTCATGTAATAGTCATTTGGACTATTTTTTTTTCTATGTGATATTTTCGCATTATGGACACGTAATAAATTACTAACAGTATTCTTGTTCCGGAAGAAATATACACCAAGGTCAAGGACATTCCAACTTTGTACCCGACTTTTGGTCACTGTTTACATTTTTTCAGACATATTTTTTAATTTGTCACTGACTTCTTCTCAATGTTTACAATTTTTTCAGTAATTTAATATTCAACTTCGTAACTGATATTTAAAGGCAGTCCTCACATTAATCAGACACTTGAATTTAACATTAGTCTTTATCATCTCCCTATTGGTCAGTGTTAACACTGTTAATAATTAAATTTGTTGACTTTTGTTTTTGCCACTGACATTTTGTTACTGACATTTGGTCAGTGCATGTTGACACTCCTTAGATACTAGTCATTTAAATTATTTGAGTTTTGTTACCCAACTGAAGTCAATGTACGATCAATCATTCTGATATTTTCATTGAATCAGATATTTTAATAGTTAACTTCCTATGGTATACGAGCTCGCTAGCAGAACATATATCCCTTTGACCTTTTGTTAACATTCGGTTTCGGTGATTGACTGAACTTGATTTAGTATTATCACCTGGTTATGATTGAGATCTGTGACTTCAACGTTTGGGTTCAATATTTATACTCACCATTTCTATACCAAGTTATCATTTGAGACTTTGTCTTTATTTGTGTTGGTGATTGACTGAACATGATTCAGTATTATCATTTGATTATATAGAAGCATATTGTCAATATTCTAACTTGGTCACAAAGTTGTCAGTTACTTGCCATCAGTTTATACTTCTGCCAATAGTTGTTACATTTGGCAAGACGGCGCTTATTGACAGCAGCTTGTTGTTGCAAAATATACCAATAAAGTGACATCACTCACTTGATAAAGCTACAAGGGGATCCACAGTGTTGACAGAATTATTCCCCGTGACAACTCCGCTTTCATTGTATTCCGTAAAGCTGATGATGTTGTCAGTGCTAGGAATTCTTTAGATGGTTGCCAGTTAGGTGATCAGAGAGTGAGGGCGGTAACCGTTTAGGCTGGGTTAGAGGATACTCTAACCCAGAGTTACTACACCCTGCCTAAACCTTAACTAGATGTAAGAGGTCTTGTTAAAAAATGTCTTCGCCGTCAGTTGAAGACAGGCAAATGTTGACAGAGGCTCTCGGGGCAACGTCAGAGGTGTGTGGAATACTCAAGCAGGCAGAGCAAGCCACTCATATGGAAGGGAGAACACTACCCAAGAAATCGGCACAGGCAACCCGTATGGAGGAGGGTCAACTATTTCATTCGCCGTGGTGTACTCCAGTTAGGACACCTATTGGAGCACCGCATGTGGCTTATCGGTTGACCACATCTGAGGGAATGTACACATGTGCACCTGTATCAACCTCTAAGATTGCGAGGTATGAGGAGACAGCAATTACGTACTTCAACTACAAACCTCCTGTTACGTCACCAAGTCTACATCCATACGGTTACATCCTCCCAGCAAATCCACCCCGATGGACGACTTTCTCAGGAGAAGGAATGAAAGGAGAGAAGTTTTATTAGCAGTGGAGACACGAGGTACGAAATCTGATCAGACAGAATCTATATCAAGATCATCAGATCGTACAGGCCATATTCAAATTGTTAAAGGGACAGGCAGGACAATTCGCGATCCGTTTGGGGGAGGAGGCAACCTCTGCTGAAATAGTCAACAAGTTAGACAAGATCTATGGAAATATGTTACCGTCGGAGGTCGGCATGGAACAGTTCTTCTCCGCGAAACAGCAGAAGGGCGAAACTATAGCAGAATGGAGTTGCAGGCTAGAGGATTTCCTTTCGCGTGGCAACAAGTCGCTTATTATAGCCACTGCTGGACCGAACATATTAAAGTCAAAGTTCTTCACAGAAATTCGATCGGAGAAGATCCAAAACGAGATTCGCTATAAGGTTGAGAATGCCACATACGAACAACTGATCGTAGAGGCCAGAGCTGTAGAGCTACGACTAAAGGATCTGAGCCAGGACAACAAGGCAAGAGTCCATGCACTAGAGCCAAAGAAGCCCAATAAAATGTCATACACCAACCAGCTGGTTGGCAGACAAGGCAGTTAGCAGAGAAACTGGTTGAGATCGTGAAAGGAATGAGAGACCTGGAAAGACGCATGAATAACTTAGAGAGAAGAAGGAATTCTAACATACCCAACCAGAGAGATCAGTCCAGCCAGACCTCATCCTACAATAACCACGCCAACGGACCAAACCGGAGAACCAGTGGTAGCAACGAGAATAATCAGCCATGTTCAGTCCAGTTCAGGGGCCATTGTTGGCACTATGTTATGTATGTCAGGGCAGCTGACTGTAATTTAAACTAAGATCGGCTCAATTCGTGGGACAGAATTTTGACCGTAGGGGTCAAAATAGTCCCAACGTAAAACACTGATCGGTCAAGCTAGTGAAGTGGATATAATTGTAAATGACCAGCCTTGTAAACCTCTCTTGGACACTGGGTCAATGGTTAGTACCATCTGTGAGTCTTTCTGTCACGAGCTAGGAGTGGAGGTTTGGCCGCTGGAGGAGCTGATTAGACTAGAGGGAGCAGATGGACAGTCACTAGATACCTGGGTTATACTGAAACGGAGTTGAAGGTAAAAGGACTACCACAACTAAATAGTGTCATTGTGGCCTTGGTTGGACAAGAAATTCCTTACCGGAGCCGAGTCCCAGTGTTGATTGGCACTAACGTATTGCAGTTGAGCAGCAATTACGAAAGCATATTGACAAGCAACGTTTCGAAACCTTTGAAACAAGCTTTTGGTTATCTGTCAGTGAACCAGAGAACAGCTCATCAATCAGGAACATTAGGATCTGTGATAACGTCGTACAACCACACACCAGGCAACTAGTACAGGATCTCACACATGCTGCAAGAGGATACTGTAAACAGATTAATGTACTCACAGAGGGAGCAAGGACTTTACAAGGTGGGCTGGTTGTGGCCCTAGTGTTGCAGAAACTAGAAGTAAGAATATCAGCACAACACGAATATGATGAGATTAATAACCACTCTGAGAAGGTCGTCACCATACCAGGTAGGAGTAAAATCTGTGATGTGCATCAATTGGAAGTGGTACCAGTGGTTTCAAACCAAGAAATTCAGGACTCTCCCAGGGCGGAATTTCTGAATTCTAACCATGAGCTACTCTCATCTTAGCTAGACCGAGACCAGGTGATAGAAGTAGAGCAACTCCTATCAAAGTGGCGTGATGTTTTCTCCTTGCATGATCTAGACCTTTTGCATACAGATTTGGTGAAACACAAGATCAACGCCGGTTTCAAATGATTGTCATGAGCTGACTGATAGGACCCTGTTTACAAATGGGATTTAGTGGCGCTAAAATGGGTATCGGAGAAATTTCATGACTATTTGTACGGAAATTCTTTCACGGTGAAAACTGACAATAATCCCTTGATGTACATCCTTTCCTCAGCGAAGTTGGATGCCACAGGTCATCGATGGGTTTCAGCGCTTGCCAGCTATAACTTAACCATCGAATACCGGTCTGGCCGACGCAATATCGATGAAGACGCGTTATCGCGCATAAACTGGCCACAAGGATGTCAAGTTATTGAGAACCAAGTCGTTTCGGCCATTTTCAACACAGATATGCCAACAAATGGAGTTGTTGAAGTTTTATCTTTATCCGAGAATGCCGTATCTCCACTCGAGAATACAGAACTAAACCAAAGGTCACTGATTGGATGAAGCTCCAACGGACAGATCCAGTTATAAAGAGGTGTATAGACATGCTAGGAGGACAACGATCCATACTGGCGGTAGACGCGTTGTTTGTGTCGAGAAAAGAAGCTGTGTCTATGAAATGGTGTATTGTACCGTCAGCGCCTGCAGACAATGAGTTGACTTTCCAAGTAGTACTCCCGTTCACCCACCGGAAGGAAGCAATAACCAGATGTCATGACCAGGTTGGCCACCCAGGACGTGATCGAACCATAGAACTTCTAAGAGGCAGATTCTTCTGGCCAGGAATTTTGAATGACGTGGAAGAGTATGTAGCCAAATGTGGTAGATGTGTCCGTCGCAAAACACTTCTGAAACCACAAGCAACATTAGTCAGCATTAAAACTAGCCAGCCTCTGGAACTGGTATGTATGGACTTTCTCTCTATTGAAACGTCGAGAGGTGGATTCGAGAATGTGTTAGTGGTAATAGATCATTTTACCCGATACGCTCGAGCCTAACCTACCCGGAATCAGACGACTTATACGACAGCTAAAACACTTTTCGACAACTTCGTAATTCACTATGGGTTTCCAGCAAAGTTACATAGTGACCAAGGTCGACAATTTGAAAGTAGCACGATCAAACACTTCTGTGAAACAGCTGGTATTGCTAAGTCCCGGACCTTACCATACCATCCTAGCGGAAACGGCAAGTGTGAGCGTTTTTATCGGACGCTGTCAGATATGCTAGGCACCCTCCAACCCGAAGAGAAAACTAATTGGAAAAGCTACATCGCCCAAATAGTCCATGCGTACAAATGTACTCCGAATGAGAAAACTGGGTATGAACCATTTTACCTGATATTCGGTAGACATCCACGTTTACCGGTCGATATAGCGTTTGGCATTGGCGTGGAACAACAAACACAGGGATATGTCAAGAATCTGCGGAAACGCCTAAAATTTGCCTATGAATTGGCATCAAAGAATATTAACAAAGCTCATCAACGCCAGAAACGGAACTACGATCTTCGTTGTAGAGGCGCCGTACTACAGCAAGGAGACAGGGTGCTTATTCGTAATCTCGCCGTTAAAGGAAAGCAGAAACTCTGCGATAGATGGCAAGAAACAGTCGTGCGTCAGATAAACAGAGACGTCCCGGTTCACAAACTTGAGACCGAAGATGGGGCTGGACCACGAAAAACATTAAACGCAATCTGCTTCTTCCGATAGGATATTTGTCTCCGGATGTTTCAGAGAAAAACACGCAGCATGACACACAGGATACCAAGAATCAGACAATTACAGTAACACCGAAACGTTTGGATAAAACCGGAAGGTTTGATGATACTCTTAGCTCTGAGGAAGAAGATTCTGAGAAGGAACCTGTCATTGTCATACCACAGCCAAAACCTAGAAGAAAACCGTGTCCCCAGCGATTTCCAAACTCCAACGTCCCGGAAAAGCCAAAACCGACCCCAAGACGACATTCAGCAAGTGAGGCAAAGCCGGTTTCAAATGATTGTCATGAGCTGACTGATAAGACACCAAAGTCAATGAAAAATGAAAGACTTAAAGTTTCGCCTGATGCTTTGGAGATTGGTGTTACCACTGATGCAGAAGAACCAGTTGATACTGACAAAGTCGTGGGCGAGTCGGCAGACCTACCGCATAAATCAGACGAGTCTGTTTCCAGTAGGCCAAGACGTTCAAACCGTACCAGAAAGACGCCAATGTGGTATGATCCTTGTTCCCCTAAACAAACCTGTTACTCAGCAAACCAAGAATCCCAAGGGCCTTCTATCATTCAAAACCGAATAATCAAACTAAAGAAGCTAATAGCCGCCTTTTCATTTTTAATGACATAACAATATCTCACACATGTATTTACGTAGGTTTCAGAAAAAACAGTAAAGAATAAAGCAGTATGTTATATAAGATAGGCCCAATGATATATTGATTTTATTGATATGTTCATATCACATGCCCAATATAATGATTTACCTATCATGAGAGATCTGATAAACATATGATAATTTATTATTAAACAGCGTGAGCGTACTTGACCATATGCTGTTTAAATCGTAGAAGTATTGGTATAATTTGTGACATCATCATTCATATGTCAAACGGTCATGGTACACTGTCGTATACTTTTGAAGACCTAGAATTATTTGATATTGTAATGTATTTGTATTGTGATAGTTGTACATATTATTATATGCAGGCACCTATTATGTGAGCGATGTTATGAGATAAGTGACTTGTAGATAAAATTGCCTGGGTTAGTTGATGCTGTCTCCATCGAATTGATGTATACACATTCATATACATTGTTGCTTGTAATATAGTCAGGTAATACGATTTTATATCGTATTGAATGTCGGGACGACATTTCCTCGGGAAGGGGGAAATGTTACCGGGTATACTGCCGTCAGTTTCGGTTGTTATTTATTTGTTGTGGTCTGTGTACGTGCAAGAGTGAACACACTGCGGTATTATTGGTCAGCAGCGCGCCACAGGCGTAATCCACCTCGGAGCAAAGCACCTGGGTTGTCACCTTTGACCCGATAATAAATTTCTGTCAATTTATGATTTGTCTGCAATATCAAGGTATAATTATATGTATGATGTAGTTGTAAGCTTTATATTTAATATAGGTAATACTATCCAGTGCTTATACGTTTTTGTGAAACATTTGATGAACTTACTCAATTATAGGTAATATTGTTCTTTTGCATATAAATAGTGTACCTGGTTTTGCCGCCAAGTTTACCGATTAACGTCACTTGGCAGGCAACTATTGAACTGGAGAGTTCAATGTCATGTGTTTTTCTCTACCCAGGTACGGAATTTTCAGTGTATTTCCTGAATTAGTGTGTCAATGTCATATTCATCAGAGTATGCCAGTCATTATATTTTCATAATAATGCTAATATCATTATAGTTATTATTACACGCTCATTTTGCTAAATGTGGTCAGGAAGTTTGATTTATCCGTGACCAAAGGTGGTCATCCAGTAATAATTTCCTCAATGTTTAAACACATTGTAAGTGCCGCACATTGTGTTAGCGAATGTAAACTGTAAATTCTGAAAACTGAGTATATTCTGTGTATATTTCCTATTGTACATTTGTCGCCGTTTTTATTGTATATATGACTTGGCAGGCAACTATTTAACTGGAGAGTTCAATGTCATGTGTTTTTCTCTTTCCAGCATATTAAACCTTTATAGCACATTTTGTGTTGTGCTTCGGATGGTGTTTGTGACTGAGACTGAGAGACGTGATCTGTATGTGCGGCACACTACCCCAGTAATTGTCCATTACCAAACCCGGTGTGACAACTACTGTTACATAATTTTATATTATATATATGGTCACTTGTTCTTAGAATAATCCACTGTTATTTTACTCATTTTCATCCAGGTTTCCGTTTTATGCACAGCAGTTGAACACCTGGAAGAGTAAAATAATGGCTCGATGTGTATTCTTGTCTCACCAGGGACAATTTTAGCAAAATTTGAATGGTTATCATTAATTAAGGTATATTATACTGTTTCACATAGAAAGGTATGTTTTTTTTTCATTCCTTATGAAATTGGTGTAAAACAGAAATGCTGAAAATACACTAAAAAGAAAATTGAGAGAGTGAATGTGATGTGAAAGACTATATACATTGGTGTGCTCTAGGACAGCACTTCTCAAGGAGAACACACAGGTCTGCTCAACAAGAGCACAAAGTCCTGCTCTAGGAGAGCACACAGCACTGCTCAAAGAGAGCACTGCTGCAGGAGAGCACACAGGTCTGCTCCAATAGAGTCCAGCTGCAGGAGAGCACACAGCACAGCTCAAGGGGAGCACATAGGTCTGCTCCAGGAGAGCATACTGCTCAGGTTCTGAAAACCTGCTTCAATTATGCAAATAGGCCTGCTCCATCGGAGCACGAATTTAGATAATTGGAACCGCATCACTGCGCCAAATCTGCTGCGCAATGTAGGATTATACATGGTCAGTTTTGGAGCAGACTTTCAGCATATAATCCATAGGTCTTGGAGCACATATACAGCATATGCTTTAAATATACTGATTAACTACGGCAGATCTGCTGGAAACACTGGCTATCTGCTGCAAATCTGCTTCAGGTGTGCTGCAATACTGAAACAAGCTTATCCATATTTTCTTTAAAATTAAATGGAATGTTCCTTCGGTTTTATCCGAAGCTTCAAGAAACCTTTTAAAACTGTTTGATAGTATTGCTGATCAACAAACAAATCAACATGTGCAAAAACATTATACTTCCTGGTGGAGTTAAAATAGAGAAAGGGCTGATTTTATTATGTCCGCCTGATCGCACGTAACCAGACCCACACAAGCTACAGATCGGAAAATGGTATAAGACAAAAGCCTTTCATTAACCTGTCCTGCTTGTTTCTGGTACCAAGTCGGGCAGCAGGTCGGAACTGCCATGTCACGCCAGCTGCGAGATGACAGGTTCATGGAGGTTTCTTTCTGTGCTGCTAAAAAGATTCTTGTCACGGAATGAGAAAGAGTGTAAGGAATAAATAAAGGAGTAATATTTCATATCAGCAAATACCCTGAGCTGCAGAATGAATTTATCCTCTCAAATTGACAGAGTGTCAAAATTTTTTGTTTCTTTTTGAATGTGTCATTTAACACAAATTACTTTTAAAAAACCTCTGTCTTTATACAGAACAGACGCCTGTCATATATGTTTTATTAATGGTGACATTCGATGCAGAACCCAGCCACTAAAAACACTGTTATTTCATATGAAGAGACAGGAACACGTTATGAAAATGACAATGAAGAGGAGGACAGGTGAGATGTTCTAGAATTAAATGCCAGAATCTGTACACTCGCATCATTTAGTGAACCATGTATTTCGGTAAAAGGATGATTATGGCACAGGCTGTTAGCCTATCAGTGTTGAGAAGTCTGTTTTATTGGCCATCGTTTCATTTGTCATTTTATTTAAAACCAAAAAAAATTGTTTCGTTTTTTTTGCGAATCCGCTTCATGTCCTAAAACATAATTTGATATTTTCCTCTTCTGCTTACAATGAAAAAATTGCCAAAATCACAAATTGCCATATATTTACTTCCGCCAGAACTCATGTCTCACTCAAGACGAACCTCATCCTGCAAGGTATCGTGGAGTGGCTGGGACTACTTATCTGAACGGTCAAACTTAAAATCTATTTTTTTTTACGTTTGTCACAAACACCGTCTGTGTCACGGGGTCACTCTGGCCTATGGCCAGGTTTGTTTGAAACATTAAGAAAGGATGCCCAAGAAAAGCCAAGCACTTTCAGACACACCCATGGACAAACAATTAAGACAGCAGGTATATAAAAAACACTCTTTGTATTGACTATATATACTGTGAATTTCAATAAAATGGCTAGGCTGGTAGCTGTCGGCGATATAAGTTGGACCAGGAACTGCTACAGGTACCAGGCTCAGTGACAGAGGGATAATTCCAAAAGTGCAATATCTGAAGACAAATAATACCCTTATTTAATCTTTACGGTTCGCAACAAAATCTTCCCAGAGAAATGTGTCACAAGAAGAGAGCATTTAGACAGGAAAGCTGGAAGTACATGTAGGATTTAATTTAAGACCAATTAAATGTAACAGGGCACATCACCTCAAGTTAATGAGGTAATAATAATAGTAATGAAATATTATAACCAGTTACGTTCTTTACTGAGGCTGCAATACAGTGTCTTTACAATGCAATAAGGAAAATTGTAATAGGCTCACCAATATTGCATCAGAGTTTGAGGAACATCTGTTGTCACAGGTTGGTACTTGTGGCGTTGGGTTGTCATAGAAACCATATCTCACAGGGTTACTTCCGGTGCCTGGTTTCCCAACGTTTTTGCATTGTACAAAACGTACGTTTGGTAGAGATTTGATTACCATTGTTCATTGTTCATTTGGCAAAAATGTCCTCAGACTTCACTTCCATGTTCATGTTTGGAGCAACTCTGGCCTTCACAACAAAATCCTTTTGCACCAAGACGCAAAAAAATAATTACAGCCTCGCTTTGAGTTATGTCTTTAGTGGGGCATAAGTAAGGACTTGTGACAGGGAGAAAGAGGATTCTTGCCTAGCAGAAAATGGACCAATTTAAAAACCCATTGAATACACAGGGCATTGAAAAGCTTGACCTGACATGGTCCACTGCACTCAGTCAAAACTTGAAAACTGATCAGGGATTTAAGGTTACAGGACTCAGCTGGCCAGGAGAAAGTACAAGGCAGGGTAAAGAAATTGAATCACATGTAATACATTAATAAATATCGATCAGGGGCGTAGCCAAGGGGCGGGGGGGTGGCGCAGGGGGCTATGAACACCCCCCCCCCCCCGGTCGCATCCAGTACTCGCCGTCCTTTCGGAATTTCACTTAAAGGGGCCCAATCATCTATCTGACCTTTATAAACTAAAGGTAATCCTTCAGAGCTTTTATAAAAATATACCAGAAAACGTGGATATCACAGCACACAGGGTTGTTTATATCAACGTGTTTATAATATGTGGGCCCGCCAAAATAATCAAAACAAATTCATCAAGGGCATCTGGTAGCAAGTCAGATAACCAAAGCTTTGCATTTGGCGTTTTGAAACAAGTGACCCTTCTACCTCCGCATATATGCAACTACCACCTTAGGTTACATGTTTTTCCCTGTTTGTCAACATTGCTGTGTTTACAAACATGTTGTTGATAAACAAGTTCACACATCCTTCACGAAGGCCTTATAAGAACCTTTCACAACCAAAATTACCCTTAGATCATTAATATATACACAGAGAAGCTAGAAAGCTAGAAATCCCATAAATTTTTTTTCAAAAGGTAGGTGATTAGGCATCTTTAAACTAATAATATATACACACACACACACATATATATATATATATATAAATCAGTGTCGGATAAATGCTATCAGTTGCGAATCCATAGGGGGCGCCTTTGGCGCGCGGCCCCCCGTTGAGCTGCAAAATCTCTCATTTTACCTAATTTCCGATTTTCTTGATTTATTTTCTCATATTTCATTTTATTTAAAACAATTAGACTTTATTTAAGTTATTTGCAGTTACAATAACTTTCAAATTTATCAGTTGAGTTTAAGGATATTTATGAACAGCAGCAGACCAACTGCAGATCGATCGACCTGGTTAGGGTCGACCGTGAATAATCTTACGGCTCCTCTTGTGATACCGGTACTCAAGCGATCTGTGATGAGCTCTTAGGAGTACTGTGTGCTGTCGAGGCCACGGAATCCGGTAAAATGCGAAGTTTAACATAATAATTCAGCTTATCAGTTATTTCACCACAAGCATTACACTTAAAAGATAATATTTTGATAGTTACAAACGTGATTGCGCTTTTGCGCCATTGACTCCTTTGAAAATTCTATATCCTTATTTTGAAGAAATATAAATATTAAATATTGAACCTCTCTTTACAGTTTGACTTAATAACGGAATGACATAAGGGAACAGTTTTTCAGGAACAGGAAATCCTCACTTTTTGGTGAAAATTGCCTCAAAATGTCCTCTTTTTATTGTATATTCTAAATATTTCCCAATATGTGAGGGGGAAAACCCCTCCCATACCCTCCCGATTTAAACTAACCTTAATTTAACCCTGTTTCATAACTGAAATAAAAAAATATATATATATTTTCATACACTCAAATATATAAAGTATAGTAAAAATTATAATAATAATAATATTATTAATAATATACAAATATATATATTTGTATATATATATAACCGTTTTCATATTACCCATACATGCATATTAGCGCCCCTACCCCCCCCCCCCCCCCCTTTCGAATTTCTTGATCCGCCACTGATGATGGCCCCCTCTTCTCCCTCAATCCTGGCTACGCCCCTGTCGTTTTCAGCAGTCAATCTGAGACAGTCTTTTTACATTTCTCATACATATGCAAAATATTACTTATTCCATAGTCTTTACCACAAACACTACTATTGTGTATGTAATTTGCCATGAAATTATTTTCAAACGGACTTGAATAGACTTTTTAATTAAAGTTGAATAGAATGGTGTCAAATCATTATAATATCTGGTAATAAGGTTACTGGCAATGACAACCACACAGAGTTTGTGAATGATGATTGGCCATCTCTGAATGAAACTCTAGCTACAAAGAAGGTCAACCAAAACATAGAAACTGGGTTAGGAAGCCAAGTATCCGACGCAACAAAACACAATGATGCAGTTAGTAATCCTTTAACGGACTCAGTTACCATTGACTTGAATGACAAAAGCGCTATGAATCGTGTTCTGGTTGTTGGCGATTCACTTGTCAGAAATTCTTATGCAAGTTTAGCCAAATATCTTCAGGATAAACAGATATGTGTGTTAAGCACTAGTGGGCTAACGCTTGATGAGGCACTGTACAAGATACCTAAAGCTAGCCGAGATCTCTCTGTGAATGATACTCTAGTGATACAGGTTGGTACAAATAACGTTGAATGTGATGACTGCTCAAGTTTCGTTAACAAATTCTGTAAAATTTTAGAACTAACAAGGAAAAGTAGCAAATGTCAAATTGTAACTCTTGCATTACCTAGGCGTCTAAATGACTCAAATCTTAACATGAAAATTCTAACCCTAAACCATGAGATACAACAAAAATGTAAACTTTATGCCGATGTCATTTTCAGTGACTGTTCTCCACCACTGAGAGAGCGGTATTATCGCCCAGATGGCGTCCATTTCAGCTACCATGGTGTGACAGTTATGACAGGGCAGGTTGCATCCAGCGTGAGATACCATCTAAACCAAACAAATGACGACAGCTCGAAAGTATGGGAATCATACAGAAATTTTCACAAAGATCATTCCCCAAGATCGAGATAATAAATACAAATGTCAGAGAATTTTCTCACGAATCCCATGTTGACACGATGACTCTCACTAATATTGACAAAGTCGGTCAAATTGGTGAGAATCCAACTGATCCAATCAAACTATTAAATGTATCTAATAACAAGCAGACCTGTTTTATACACCTTAATATTAGAAGTATCTTACCAAAATTTGATGAATTTCAAGATATTGCTTTAAGGTGTAACGCAAAAGTCATATCAGTAAATGAAACATGGTTGTGTGAAGATATAACCAATGATGAAATTAACATTCCTGGATACCAAATCTTCAGGCGAGATCGAGATCGCCACGGAGGGGGGGGGGGGGTCGCCTTGTATGTTGATGATACTTTGAATCCGGTTTTATGTGATGAATTACAATCAGTCAATACTGAAGCTATCTTTGTAAAGGTAAAGTATGCTGAACGCAATATTATTGTTGCTTCAATATATAGACCACCATCTTCTGATACATGCTTATTAAGTAAAATCACTGATCTTATTGAGGAATCGCTAAAATACCATGTACCAGTAGTCATTCTTGGAGATTTTAATATCGATGTAAGTAAAACAGGAACTTTGACAAGTGTCTTTGACCAGTGGCTATGCAATTTCCAACTTAAGCAGTTAGTGAATCTTCCCATATGTGATTGTATACAACAACATCATCAATATAGCAAGTACAGTTATCTAAGCCAGATAATACACAATTCATAAGTCTCATGAAGCAGGCTGGCGCATTTTTCATTCCGAAGGGCATAACTTTGTACTGGAACAAACCGTTTGGCGTTACAAACGCAGATATTTGCTTAGCCCGTTCGGTAAGAGGTACCTGCCAATAACCTTTAAACAGATCTAACTTGCTAATATACGTAGCAGACCCAATCCTATCAATGCAATCTTCCACTCTGGGCAAAGGGTAAGTATCTGTTATTGTTACAGTGTTAACTTTTCGATAGTCTGTACAAAATCTGTAGGTCATATCAGGCTTCTTTATCAACAAACATGGGGAACTCCAGGCACTACTGCTGTTTTCAATAATATCATTCTCTATCATATACTTTATTTCATTCTTTATGGCTTGTAACTTTTGGGGACCAGCTCTATATGGTGCCTGTTTAATAGGGGAAGCATCTCCTACGTCTACATCATGCTGTAGTACATTAGTTCTACTAGGGACATCAGGAAATAAAGAGTCATAATTTATCAGGATTTCCTTCAACTCTGATAACTGATCGAAATCCAAATGTGACAATTTCTGATCTAAATTATTTAAAATATCAGAGTTGTTCAGTTTTACAGGATGTTCAGTTTTCTTCATGAGAACATCCTCGGCATTCTTTTCAGTTTCTTTAATGAGTACCAAATTTGTTTGGGGAGGACTAGATTGACATGTTTCCGCTGATCTGTCATGATATTCTTTCAACATATTTATATGACAAAGTTGTTGCGACTTTCTACGATCAGGAGTATCAATCACATAATTCAAATCTGATTTCTTCTCAACAACTTTGTATGGTCCAGAGTATTTTGCTTGCAGGGGATGTCCTGGAATTGGGAATAATACCAGAACTTTATCACCAGGTTTAAATTCTCTTTTTGTCGTCTTTTTGTCATACCATACTTTCATTTTGTTTTGGGCTTTCTTTAAATGTTCTTTGGCGATTTCATTTGCCCTACTTAATTTCTCCTTGAATTCCTGAACATATTTAAACAAGCTACTTTGACAACTGTTTTCCATCCAAGTGTCTTTAACACCGCCAGGGGGCCTCTTACGCAGTGCCCATGCACTAATTCAAAGGGGCTAAACCCTAAGCTTTCTTGCACTGCTTCTCGGGCTGCAAATATCAAAAAGGGTAAACCCTCATCCCACTGGTTCCCAGTGTCAAGACAATAAGCTCTAATCATGTTTTTGAGAGTTAGGTGAAATCGCTCTAGAGCACCTTGACTCTCAGGATGGTAGGCACTGGATTTGTAGTGTTTTATGCCTAGCTCTGCCATAACCTGGGCAAATATATTTGACATGAAATTTGAACCTTGATCCGTTTGTATTGTTCTTGGTAAGCCAAAAGTAGTAAAAAATTTAACCAGAGCTTCAACAATTTTCTTTGCAGATATAGTTCGAAGAGGAATAGCTTCTGGAAATCTAGTTGCAGTACACATGATTGTTAGAACATATTCATTGCCATGTTTAGTTTTTCTTAGCGGTCCTACACAGTCAAGTATTACTGATTCAAACGCATCATGTGTTGTTGGTATGGGCGAGAGTGGCGCAGGACTAATTTGGTGGGTTGGTTTTCCAATCATTTGACACACATGACAAGTTTTACAGTATTTCGCCACGTCTCGTTTTAACTTGGGCCAATAGAAGTGTTGGAGAATTTTGTGTTTGGTTTTCCTGACACCCAAATGTCCTGCCATAGGATGATCATGTGCAAGTTTTAAGATTTCTGGGCGATACTCGGGGGGAACTACAATTTGATAAAGAGTTTTCCACGTTTCGTCCGCTGGTATGGTGGGAGGTCTATATTTTCTGACTAGTACATCATTCTGTAAGGTGAAACAAGTTGGAACTTTATCTGCTTCCTCTTTAGTCAAGGCATTTTCTCTAAGGGAGGCAATATCAGGATCTTTCTTTTGCATTGCTATCAAATCATCAGTTTTCATGCTAACTTCTACATTCTTTACACTCCTATCCTTCTTTAACTGTTCATGCCCATTTTGATCCGGCGATTTCACGCCGTTTGTACTCCTTTGGAGATTTCTATTCAGGGTCTGTTTGCCCTGGACTACATTTGTAGTCGAGTCCTTTGGACTGGGTGTGCCACTTGGGTCACACGCGGGCGATTTAATATTTACTCGCGTAACAGGCTTTAAGCCACTGACGTCATCGTTTGAATGCGCCATAAAGGTTTGCGAGAGGTCAAGTACAGAACTCTCTGGTTTCAGACTTGCCTTTTTACTCATCGCTCGAGTCACTACACAGCCTGGAAATACGCCCGGAAACTCCTGCTGGAGCAGGTCTGTGTCCCTATCAGTGCTCGGCAATTTTGTCATTCTGGGATCAATTTTCACTCTGTCACCAGCTAAATCGTTGCCTAGGAGGAGCGAAATGCCCTCTGCTGGCAACTTTGAACAAACTCCTACAGTTACAAATTCAGAGACTAAATCAGATTCTAGTTTCACTCTGTGTAATGGAACTTCTAAAAATTCCGAATTAACGCCCTGGACTAGAACTGAACACCCCGCGTAACTCTCTTGAGAGAAGGGAAGAACAGATTTCAAAACGAGGCTTTGGGTTGCCCCGGTATCCCTTAAGATTTTAACACGGGCCTTTCTTGCATGGTTACCCTCTAACTGAACAAAGCCATCTGACACAAAGGGCTGAAAGCTCTCGTGGACAGGGCTTTGTGTTTCACCTTTAGTCTCTAGTTTACTGGGCATTGTTACCGGTTTCATGCTCTGCGTAACAGTTAACGCATTAGGTTTAGGCTTACTTTGACCGTATCTTTTTCTGTAACACTCAGATTCTGTATGCCCCTTGAACTCACAGAATGTACAATATTTGGGTCCAGTCCTAGGTTGTCCCTCTTTATGTTGAGCAGGAGAGTCAGATTGACTTTTATACTGGGGTTTACCATGATCGGACTGTGGTTTACCTGAGCCGGAGTGACCCCGATAGTAGGGACTACCCTTTCTCCGACCAAGTTTTGGGCTTTTGCTACCCTCTCTTTTCTCACCATACCTCCTCCTGTGACTGGTATAACTGGGGCGGTGCGTCAAGGCAAATTCATCTGCCAGGACACCAGCCTCGTTTACATTCCTTACTTTATGTTCATCCAAAAATATTTTAATGTCACTACGGATATGCCTTTTGAATTCTTCTATCAAAATTAGTTGTTTGAGTTTTTCAAAATCCTGATCAATTTTCATAGACTGACACCATCTATTAAATGCACTTTCTTTGTCTCTAGCATATTCAACATGAGTTTGATTTTCTCTTTTTGTGGCATTCCTAAATTTTAAGCGATACGCTTCGGGGACTAATTCATAGGCTCTCAGAATGACCTCTTTTACAGTGTCGTAATCCCTGCATTGTTCGTCTGTGAGCGCAGTGTAAACGTCCTGTGCGCGACCAACCAGAACGCTTTGTAACAACAGGGTCCACTGGCCTTTAGGCCAAGCCATTAAAGTGGCCACCCGTTCAAAATAGCTGAAATAACGCTCCACTTCATTTTCATTGAAGGGAGGTACTTTTGTCGAATTTCTGAATAGGAATTCAGACGGCTCATGTGCTTTACGATTTTGAGGATTTTGTAACTCTAACTCTTTCAACTTAATTTGCGTTTCTCTTTCGATTTCACATCTACGGATTTCTGTTTCTGCTTCATATTTCAATTTATCTGTTTCAACTTGAGCTTTGAGCTCATATTTCAATTTAAGTTCATACTTTCTCAATTCTAGTTCTATCGGGTCAATAGCTGTTGCCCCAAGAGGTTCCTTAATAGGTTTTTCCTCCAATTCAGATTCCTCTTTACTTTCTACATCACCATATAATGATTTCTTAAGTACATTTCTTAAACCCTCTACAGTGCATACATCCATGATGTCAATATTTAAATGTAGAGCAACAATTTCAAGTTCATTTTTCTTTAACGTATACAATAAGCTCCTATTTTCTCTTAATTGTGGTGTAATTTCATTTGGTTTAAATTCCGTACCCATATTTGCAAAGTATCAAGATAACGTGTCTGAGAAATATACGAGTTCAATTGTAGTTAAATACTAGTTCAATAACTAGAAGTTATAGAGACCACTGTGAAATTTTACATCCAAATGTAGCCGTTATTACGAAATACAGAGTCTCGTCGCGGTCGCCATTATGTTACGGTCCCTTTTCACACCAAACAACTCAGGCCGAACCGTAACACATATGCTCAGACACGTTCTCTTCAAATGAATACGTAACCAAAATATGGGAGCAAAAACAGTGCTATATTCCTATATTACAATATTTACATTCATACACAAATAATATAATAGTCAATTCATTACGTAATGTATAACCAAGTCTCTGACGAAAACTGAGTCTCTGAATAACGAATTGTAACGAAATACTTAACTGAATCCGGTAAACGAGAAACTGAAGTCCATCATCAACACATAATTCGGGCACACACAAAACTGAAGTCCTGTATTAATCCATGTGGCACCAAACAAACAAAGTCTCTCAAAGTCTCTCCTCTTCCTAAATAATAAAGTTCATGGCGTGGTTCATGGCATTCCGTGGGCTTGGGGACCAAGAGCCCACGGTCACGGTCCCCGGGGGTAACAGCAATGTGGCGTAGCAAAGTCAATAGTCCCGCCTCGTACTGCAGGCGAGTTCGTTTTATAGGCTTTCAACAATGGGTGAAAACCGCAGAAGTTTGTGGTTTTGCTTGAGAGAAACGATAGCGCCGGCAGAACTGCAAAACCAGTACTGAATGGTCCAAGAATAGTTTTTATGTTTCTAAAAGCGCGTCAGGAGTCACAGATAGCGGGGTGGATCCATAAGCGTGGAAACGGGGGCGGCCACACCAGTTCGTGGCGCCATCCTCCGATGTCCGGGTGACGTCCATGCAACACCCCCACCCTTAAAAGAAAGAAGGTAAGGAGAGCAAAGCATTAGCACTGTATGACGAGTATATGAGTACATTGACATCTTAAGCATTAGTTTATGCTTCTTACAGCTAATTAATTATCATCATCACAAATAGTATAATCAGCAATATCTTAATACATGTAATATATGTAATACAACTCTTCCAAAGGACAAAACATGTCCGAGGCTATGACAAGAGTCAATCATCAGATCAAACTTAATGACGTCTTGATAACGTATCAGCGATTATGTTATCGGAGCCCTTGATGTGTTTGATAACTAGGTTAAACTCTGACAGGGCTAGACTCCATCTCATTAATCTCTGATTATTATTCTTCATCTTATGAAGAAATGTTATGGGATTATGATCTGTATAAACAGTTATATCATACGGCGTAGAGCCCAAATATACTTCAAAGTGCTGTAACGCCATCAGTTGTGACAGAGTTTCCTTTTCAATAGTAGAATAATTCTTTTGATGAGGTAAAAATTTCTTTGAATAGTAGCAAACCGGATGACTTATGTTAAAGTCATCGTCTTGGATGAGCACAGCGCCTACACCGCAATCGCTGGCATCCGTCATGAGAGAAAACGGTTTATCAAAATTTGGAGCCTGTAACACAGGTGCACTTTGTAATATAGCTTTGGCTCTTTCAAAAGCATTTTGACAGTTTTTATTCCAATGGAATTTTCTGTCCTTTTTCAATAGGTCCGTTAACGGATTTACAACTTCTGCAAAGTTTTGACAAAATTTCCTGTAATACCCAGTCATTCCTAAGAATCGCATTAGTTCCTTGCGATTAGTAGGAACTGGAAATTCTACGATAGCAGATACTTTACTGGCAATTGGTTTTACACAACCTTGACCTACTTCGTGCCCTAAATATGTTACAGTTGCACGACAAAAATCACTCTTGGCAAGATTAACTGTCAATCCTGCTTTTTTCAGTCTCTCAAAGAGTTCTACCAAACTTTGTTTATGATCTTCTTAGTGAAGTCTCCAACCAGAGAAACTGTAACCTCATCAACAGTGATAGATTTAGTCTTCTCGAACATTCCCGAGAGAGATATAACTACGGATGTGTTACCAATCTCTTTGAGTGACCACTATTTAGTTTACACAGTACTATCATTTAAAAATATTAATAGAAATGTCATAACAATAAAATCTAGAAACTTTAGCAAATCTAATCTAGAGAATTACCGAAATGATATCGCCTCATCTGTTATACTACAGAACGTATTCTATGAATCTAATATCGAAGTTGCATGGAACAGCTGGAAAACTGAGTTCCTAAATATCTGTAATAAACATGCGCCCATATGGTCTCGTAGGGTAAAACATAGAGATAACCCTTGGATGACACCGCAAATCCGTAGCATGATAAAGCTCAGAGACAGATTACACAGATGCGCTGTAAAACACAAATCTCACATTCTCTTCTTTAAGTATAGAAGAATGAGAAACATGGTAACTACGCTTATAAGATCGACGAAAACTGCTTATTTCAGACATAACATCGATAATAACTATAATAATATCAAAGGTATGTGGAGCGCTCTTAAAAAAGTATTACCTGGTTCCTCATCAGCTAAACTTTGAGATTGCGATATATCATGTGAAAAGTTTAATGAGTATTTCAGTACCATAGGTGATATATTAGCGGTAAATTTTAAGGCATCCGAAACCCGCCCAGTTCGGTCGTTGAATATTACAGAGTCCCGTTTCAAATTTTCTATATTACTATCGCAGGATATACAGAAAGATTTACTTGCACTTCCACCTAAACACACTCTAGATATAATCGATATGGACATCACATTACTCCAAATGGCTTCGCAGCTCATTAGTCCTATGTTATGTTATCTATTTAATCTATCACTATATAACGCCAGGTACCCGCTTGACTGGAAAACAGTTCGAATTACTCCAGTATATAAAGGAAAAGGCGATAAAGCAAATAAGAGTAATTACAGACCCATATCAATAATACCTCACGTTGCGAAACTATTTGAAAAAGCTGTACAAAGGCAACTAATCAGGTTTATCATAAATAGCAATAATATTTAAGAAAGTCAGCACGCATATCAACCTGGAAAATCTACTGTAACGGCTCTTAGTAAATTTTCAAATGACGTATATAAAACTATGGATCAGGGTAAAGTTACTGCTGCTTGTTTTTTCGACCTAACCAAAGGATTTGATACCATAAATCATAAAAGATTATTGGAAAAGTTGTTCGTTTTTGGTTTTGATAAGAAAACAGTTGCCTGGTTTCAATCTTACCTCCATGATCGCCTACAGATCGTAAAATACAATAACAATCTATCCAATGCTGCTGTTGTTAATGTAGGTGTTCCTCAGGGTACGGTTATCGGCCCAATTCTATTTTTTATATATATAAATGATCTTCCAAATGTGCTAAATACTGATGGTATTGTAATGTACGCTGATGATGTCACTGTATATTGCCATAATAAAAATGCTGTAGAAGCTGAGATTAAATTACAGCGAGTAGTAAATCAAGTGACCACCTGGTACGACGAAAACCTGCTTACTCTGAATTATAATAAATCTAATGTTATGCTACTTGGAAATCTTCATAGAATTGCTGATCACAAACTCAAGATATCAATATTAGATACAACATTACTTTGTTCTAATAAGATTAATCTACTTGGCGTTATAATAGATGCTAATTTATCCTGGAAACCACATGTTCACTCTCTATCCAAAAAACTCTCTCAAAATATAGGAGTTCTTTACCGAATCTCAAGCTATCTGTCTATGCAATCTCTTACTAAGGTTTATGCAACTATAATTCAGCCTCATATTGACTATGCCCTAAGCATTTGGGGTTGTTCATTATTGTCTACCAATGATACGGTACAGAAAATACAAAACAGAGCTGCCCGCATTATATCCAAAAACTATGACAGAAATGTTGATTCTATAACCATAGTAAATGAACTGGGTTGGTTGAATATACGTCAACGCTATATGTATTCTGTTGCAGTACTTATGTATAAATGTGTTTGTTCAATAGCTCCTGGTTTACAAGAGAATAATTTTCACTTTGTCAATGAAGCTCACAATCATCAAACCCGAGCTGCTGTGAGCAATGATTTAGTCGTTCCTAAACCTAAAACAAACTATCTGAAAAAATCTTTACTATATATGGGGCCAAAAATATGGAATAGTTTATCAAATGAATCTAAGTCAGCCATAACTTGTGCATCTTTTAAGAGACGACTCAAATTGGAAATTTTAGCAACTGTATGTTCTATATGACACATGTTATATTTGCATAAATTTGCGTTTTATACATGTAGCACTCATTCTTCTATCATTTCATAGATCATACAATAACTGTAAATTAATTTCATACGTATTTAACTGAATCTAACAATGATCAGGTCCATAAATGCTAGAGATTATTGTAATATTATTGGTTCGTATGCCTCGCATATTTGCATGTATATATATACTGATCTAATGTGATATTTTAGTTTACTCTTTCTGTGTATAGATGTATATATTGATATACTTTCTTAACTCTCTTAATATGCTTTTATGATTTGAGTCCATATGTTCATGTTTATATTTTTAGTCATGGTATTATTTTATGCATTGTATTGATAGTTTAGTCATTGTATTTATGTTTTATATGTACTGATACAGGGCACCAGTTTAATTTAAACTGATTGGTTTACCCTGTATAAACATAATGTAAATAAAATAAATAAATATAGGTTTTATTATATGCTATATTACTTGATCCTTATCGCCATTGTATGTGAATTTTCCATGGCCATATGCTTGATGGGGGCTTCACGTGAGTTCAGTGAGATGTATATGAATGAACGATGAATGATGTAGAAGGGTATCCTCCTCTTGAAACTGAATTTTAGTATAAATAGGGTTAGAAATGTGAAATTTGAATTTCAGTAAACATATACGTTTCCTGTAATACACCTGTTTATTGAGAAAAAAATAAGTATAGATCCCCAACAACACCATATTACGTTTGCTTATCTTTCCCAGAGGCTTATTATTTAATTTGCCAACAGCTTTTGTAATGGCCATATGCTTGATGGGGGCTTCACGTGAGTTCAGTGAGATGTATATGAATGAACAATGAATGATGTAGAAGGGTATCCTCCTCTTGAAACTGAATTTCAGTATAAATAGGGTTAGAAATGTGAAATTTGAATTTCAGTAAACATATACGTTTCCTGTAATACACCTGTTTATTGAGAAAAAAATAAGTATAGATCCCCAACAACACCATATTACGTTTGCTTATCTTTCCCAGAGGCTTATTATTTAATTTGCCAACAGCTTTTGTAATGGCCATATGCTTGATGGGGGCTTCACGTGAGTTCAGTGAGATGTATATGAATGAACAATGAATGATGTAGAAGGGTATCCTCCTCTTGAAACTGAATTTTAGTATAAATAGGGTTAGAAATGTGAAATTTGAATTTCAGTAAACATATACGTTTCCTGTAATACACCTGTTTATTGAGAAAAAAATAAGTATAGATCCACAACAACACCATATTACGTTTGCTTATCTTTCCAAGAGGCTTATTATTGAATTTGCCAACAGCTTTTGTAATATGTGATGTTTCTTTAGTCTTAACATTGGTTACTACAATAACTTTATAACATAAATAGGTTACACAGACTACTGAGTGATTCTGGAGCAAATACTCATTCTTATAATTACCAGTGACTCAACTTGGCTTACATTGATTACATATTCTGTGACAATGGATAATAGGGTGGGAGAAGCTACCAGATGTTTAGCAACATGACTGAGAAAAGCCATTAAGTATACGTTTGATATAAATGTCTAATGTCTCGGATGTTTTATTCTCTACAAGTAAGTTATTGCAGTAAGTTATTGACAGAGAAATATAGATTTCAATTTAGATTGATGAGTTAACTCATTATAAATACTAACATAATGGAGGCAAATGTTAACAAAGTTTATATATTTTAGCTCATATCATGAGTGGCAGATTAATCTAGTTAGCGAACAACATGTATCATTAGCTGGTGAAGCAGGATAAGCAAGACTTTCTAGATGGTTGTGTTAACTTGAATGGATTGAACCACTTGACTTTTTGAGAGACTTTTTTTTTAATTCAAATCTACTTGTGTGAACACCCAGCAATTTGGATGTTTGTTTTAGTAAAATATTGCATTGCGTAAAGGTTCACAGTTGTTCACATATATTTCTTATATAAATATTGTCGGAAAGGAAATAAAGAATACATCCAGAACTTGGTCATGATATGCTCTTTTAATATTGGAGTGATAGATACCGTATATATGTTGGTTTTGATAATGATCAACATTTAGTAAAATAATATGGAACCAGATTATTTTTAAGTTTTGCTTATTTACCAGTACAAGCTTTAATAGTTGTATTATTATTATGGAATGTTTCATGACTCTGTTTTTGTTTTGAGTTCAGACTTGTTACTGGTCATTACTGCTGTCCTCTTTATGAGAGTATATGAGTAGGATCAGAGTATGTGGTTTTCAGTGGTGTTTAACATAGCTATTGATTATAACTACCTTTGAGTAACTGGTGGGCGTTATATCTTTTGTCTTTTAACTGTAAAACTTGGATTTTATTAGCAAAGTTTGAAGTTACCATTTCTAAAATCTTCTATAGCTTTAGTACAGATGTACAACCCTTCATCAACTCAGTTGGGAAAGCAAGGCCTACGAAAGGATATTCGAATGGCAGGATACTCTATACATTTTATAATATTAATACAGAGTTAATGGTTTTTTTTCTAGACCACGGTTTATCTGCTTTCGTTCTGATTTGACTCTCCAAATTCGGCAGACGTATCGGTGGTGTGCTCTTCTAGGACAAGTTTGTTTAATTTTGCGGGATTTTGCCCTATTAAGCTGAATAATTAATAATTTTAATATTTCCCCATTAGGTGCCCCTATTTCTTTTGTGCTGCAAGGTCCTCTACGCATGTGACGCTTTTTCAGGAGGCGCCACGGGGGTTTTCACTGGCCTGTTAGGACGGTGGCCAGAGCGCATGTCCTGCCCAAAAGGCATTTCAGTGCAAAAGGCGGTCACGCGGGTCCACTATAATCCCCTTTGAACCCCCATATCTATTGTAACGCCTCTAAAGGAACTTTCTCTCTCCAAAGAAAATTAAGGATTTTAATCCAAAGACCACATGACTCCGCTTTCAATGCGAGAGCTTTTCAGTTTGGTCATCACTGTGCACCGAGTCCAGTGATATGACCAGCGTTAGACATTTTTGTGGGTTACAGGTATGTTGGTTTTTATACATTCAAAAATATCTTTCCGTGATAACCATGGTTTCAAAAGTTCGGCCAATTCATGTATTTTATGAAGTTTTTTTACTTCAAAAAGAAGCCCACAACTTATCACTTCTTAGGGTCTTCAATCTTTTGAGGACTTTGAAACCCCAGCCAGAATCTATTAATCAGTCGTTCGTTCATATACGTCCACATTTCATGTAAAATATTGTCATTGTCAAGAAACACGGGTTCACCAGGCGAGTGGCGGAACAACTGCATACGAATGGGCGGCTTCTACTTGGGGACAAAGGAATAGCCCCTTATAATTATTCCTTTGTGGAATTGTGATTATGGCACCTAAGAAAACATATATTATGGTGATTCCGATTACTTCCAAAAATGTTATGAATTACGGATGCAATTTAATGCAACGAACCAAGGCTGAAGTTGTTTCTTTGCTAAATACTTTCATTGAAATATACCAACCTGCTTTCTTTTTATCTTGGAGAGTTGTCAATTTTGCCTCAGACTTGCTTATTCCGTGACAATTTACAGTACTTCAACCAAAAATTTGATAATGTTGGAATATATTTTTCTTGGCCTATCTTTTTCACATTGGCAGCGATAGACCTACGTTTCGCAAACAAGAGACTTCAACGACATATGCATGTGTATACAAATAACGCATGTGTCTGTTAACATGCCTTAGACTATACCCTCAACTAACAACACTAAATAAAGATCGTGTTACACGATGTCGCCTGATCTTCAACTAATACAAAGCATCATACATATAATTTCATGGTAGAATGCTTCTCTATACAATCGTTATATCTACGATATTTCCCAAGCAATGAAGCTGTCGGACCTATGTTGTTTATAAAAAAAAACCTTTTCACTTAAAAATTCGGACACCCTGCATATGCCTCACGTCTCTTTCAAATTTTTTTGTGATTTCTGAAATAGAACATTTATTTTCTTTCTATGTTGATAATTTTGAGGTTGGTGTTCCTCGAGAATTCTAGCAGAAGTAATCTTCATATCATATAAAATGAAACACATGACAAAATTTCCTGAAAAAAACCTTAGGATTAAAATATGCGTCGTTTAGTTCCTATAAGTTCATTACAAACATATGCATCAGATAGTGCCGTGGATTTTCCATGGGTTCAGCTAGTTGTTAATTAATGCTTAGAAGCATGTATATGACCAGTGAATATGGCACACTATCATTAACTGGAAATGGCAGAGTTGATCATTACTAATGATGTGAATATGGTAAGTGTCAGAACAAGAGTTAACTTGATCATAATACACATTTACAGTTACAGATAAATTTGTGACTGAATAAAACCGCAACAAAGTAAGGATTTATTATTATTTATCTTGTTTATAGACAGGCAGGAGTTTTCGTCATATAGTGGAGTCTTTATCCATTTTGTAGATCTTTTTTTTCTTTTTGTCTTTGTACTTGTATTTATGTTGATGCAACACAGATGTTATTCATCTTCACTAAAAGGTATGGAGATAAGCATCATTTCATTGTATCTTACTATATAAATAATTTCTTTAAAGGTTTGAAGATTAAAAGAAGCTGAGACAACCTTACCATTAGCTTCATAAGCATAAGGTTCAGGTAATGTTATTACAGGAAACACACAGTAAACCAAAACATAAAAATAGCTTCATTTCAGAATGGGGAGGCAGAATTTGTTTGCACATGGGACAAATAAGGCTAAGGGTGTCTGATTGTGGTTAAAAATAATATTAAGTTAGAAAATTACGATATAAGATGTAATGAAGAGGGCCTGTACATGGTATTAGTCACTACAATCGAGGACACTAGATTAACCTTGGCTAACAATTATGGTCCAAATCATGATGACCCAGATCTTTTTACTCATATTATGCATGTTGTAGAATCACTACTTAATGATAATAGATTACTAGGTGAGGAATTAATTAACCTCTTAATACATATATAGGCAAAAAGGGAGGTTGGGCGAAGAGTCACAGAAATGTACAAGGATTAATTAATTCATGGATAAATTATTTAAATTTGGTAAACATTTGGTGAGAAGAGCACCCCCCAGGGATACCAGGGAAAGACTTGAGTAATCTTCTGTAGATTAGACTTTTTTCTTATTTCAAGAGGTATGTTTTCTTTTGTTCAACAATCAGATATAATACCGAGTTTCATAACTGACCATTTTACGATTGAAAGGAAGCTTGAGTTGAAATCAAATAAGAGAGTGCCCGGTTTCCAGAAATTTAACTGTTAACTATTAAATGATGCAGATTATATTAAATTCATAAAAGAAGTTATAATATAAAGGTAACGGGTTAAGGTGGGTCAGACATCACCGACGATGTCAGTCTCATCCGACTTTACATTTGTTCTTTCGGGCTTGTTCATTCTTGTAGTATTCCTCAGCTCCCTGGGGTTCTTACAACCCAATCAGCAATATCAGGCGCTGGAAGGTTATTCATTCTACATTTGCCTGCCAACCATGACCAGCACCTATTCACTCCTGGGTCGAGAGAGCGCACCGTTGTGTTTAAGACTTTGCCTAGGGGTCTTAGCGCAGACGGCGGTCAGATAGGGACGCGAACCCACAACCTTGTGATTACAAGTCCAGCGCCCTTAACAATTTCGCTACCACACTCCGTCAAACAGAGGAAGATAATCAAAGTGCTAATCCAACCCTATGTGAATAATCTTAAATATAAAAATAAGAGGAGCAACAACAGCATATTCTATCCAAGTAAATAACTCGAAAAATATTAGAAGAACAGGACACATAATTACTTTAACAAATTTTGTAACATGTGTTTTCCCATAAAAACAATTGAAAATGTCTCATTCAAACACTTGTGATAACTTATTTTGCCGCATGAAGATAAACAAGCTTATATACATTCGTCACAGAGGCGTTATGAGAACTTTTCTGTAAGAGCATTACCTACAGTTCAATATTATATACGGCTAGTAAGCAAGAAATCACACAAGTTCTATAGAAAGGGAACGTGAATAGTTTTAAAATCAAACTGATCATGGGTTAATCTGTTTCAAACACAATTGCACTTTGAGCTCACTCTCTACCGTTAATTACTGTTATGCCTTAAGTGCCTGTTTCACTCTTTTCACAGCTTTTCTAAGCAATGACGGGTCTGACATTAACGTATTATTATATATATACAAACATGATCGTATGGTGATGCTACATTTACATTTTAGGTTTTATTTATATTTCTTAAAAGTACATTTTGATGATTATGACCTACTTTAAGCAGTCATTGTGTAACTACCTTCAAATAACATCTAAATAACATGAATAAAAATTGGCCAACTCTGCTATATAATTAGCTCAGTGTTGAAACTGAACAAAATTATAAAAATTAAACGAAGGCCAGTTGCCAGTTTGCTTCTACACCTATTGATGTAACTATACATTCAATAAGTATGATACACTTCACTGAAGTAAAGTTCTGAGAATTCTTTGTAAAAGAACCATAAAATAATTAAAATTTTAGAATTTTGAGAGAAATGATGGGCTGCGGTAATATAGGTCTAAACTCTATCTAAAGACTCATGATTGTTTTGTTTGTGAAGTATAATAACAAACACCCCCGTCACACAAGAAGGCGATCTCCAAATATGGGCAGATCGCCGTAGAGCGCAGCTAGAGTGGCCTTAAGTTTTCATGAGCTTCGTAGGAGCGAGACAGTGTCGCCTTGGGTCGTCATACGGTCACCATGAATCCATTAGTGGCGATCAGTTTTGAACATGGACAGATTTCCGCCGCGGGGTCGCCGTGGATTAAAAGCGCAGTCAGATCGGAATTCGATCGCCATCAGTGTCATTGCAGAGCAGTACCAGCTTCCTGACAGTAAACATGGTAGCATCGGTCTATCCGTTTCGCTTCGCTACCCCCTTTTGGCCACTGCCAGCTGTTCGTGGACCAGCATGATCTGGTGGCCTTGCAGAGAGGCCAGTTGCAGCATGTTATTTCTGTCCATGCTGACATGTGTGGCTTCACTAAACTTTCTTACACCAGTCATGTTATGTGTACTAGTCAACAATGCGGACCATGGCCCCCACGACTGCCAGTCTGAAGCAGCGCAGTAGCATCTACCAAGGCGCGCAGTTCCGTCGCCTTGATCGCAGATGGATCGGGGGCCGATTGCTGCGGGATCATCATGATCGCAGCCCTGTCGTGGAGTGAGCTCTTCAGTGGGTAGTAGGAACCTCATGCGGACGTAATGGGAACGGAGTTTGATCACAAACGACAGTGTAGCAGCGTCATACAACGAGGTAGGAACGGCATAAAACGGCCGAAAATTGCAATTGTACACGTCGTGCAAGCCTATTGACAGCGGCATAACCGTCACAGGTGGCCATGGTCGCCGTTAGGTCTCCTTCTCGTGTGATGGGGGCCTTAAGGTGTCGAGGCAAGATACGGGCGAGATACTGCCAAGTCCGTGCCAACTGCGGGGAGCTGCGGGCAGCGAAAATTGTCACCCGTATGTTCCATGCAGTGCTAATGTGACAGGGGCTTAATATATTACACATAAGACATAACTCTTAATAATTAAAACTGTATATATATTAAAATGGTAAAAAGTATTGAATCGTATTTATCACTGTATTACCCATGCTACTTCAAACAATTACCAACTGCCAGTTGACGTCATAATATTGCCCATAAAACCTGGAAAAACCCATAAAAGCCGGATTCACAAAAAAAACCCACTGGGCTTGCCTTTAAGCTTAAAACCCGGGTATTGACCAACCCTGGAATTGGTGCCCCCTCCTCGTGGATGGCGTGCACCCCTTGGTGCCCCTCTGGTCATTGATGCCCTTCGACGCCACTGTTTGTGAGTCCGATTCGGCGCAGTGTGACTGCCATATTAACAGGGGAAAACACGTGGTAACTTCTGACAGGAGGTAAGATGCTTTTATCGTCGGTGGTTAGTTTTTATGTTTGTGACTGAACTCTGTAATTGAAAGGATTATGATGAAATTTGTCTTACATTCGAGGATTCTGTAAATTGTGAGATTGATTTACCCGGCCGACTTCCAAAGCAGCTCATAGCGATAGTAGCCGCCTTTGGTCAGGCGAGCAGAGTTGACATGAAATATAGCCATGGAGCTTATCTAGTGCAGCACATTTCAATTTTTATGATGATCCTAGTGGTGGTGTATATGTGTAACCTTGTAAAGTTTTTTTTTATAAACTAGTGTTCTGACTTCACTCACGTTTAAATGTTACAGGTTCATAACGGATGAAGAATATGTAAAATAAAACGTATTTCTGTGCCATGATATAAACATTGCTGGGTTTTGAACTTTTGTACCGGCACATGTCCTAGTAAAGCGTGAAGGCCAAAGAACCAAACTTAAGTTACAAAACACCCTGTCAAAGGTGTTTCAACTTGAAGTATTAACGACTGTTTTTAAGCATATGCCTATCCATACAATACACAGAACGAGGTATCATCCCATTCACTCACCCCTGGAATACCGACGACATATTGGAAACTCTACGACACAATTGGTATTCTAATACCCTAAATGGATACCAAGACAGGACTAACTTACAGACGTCCTTGGAGGACTGTATTACGTTAACGGCAAAACTTCCACTCAGCAAAATTATGCTCAAGTAAGTGGAACTAGATTCAAGCAAACGAGGAACGTCGGGCTTTGTCTACCAGTATAACTGAATTAGGCCCTGAGCCGTGATCCCGTCCTCGTCACTGCCGTGTGTTCCCTCTTATGGTAGCGCTTAATTTTATGACACGTATGTTGAAACCATATAAATCTCTTAAATGCTGGATATACATATATATATATATATATATATATATATATATATTGTTCGGAACCTAATATAAACAGATCACGTATGCGTGATGAACACAAATTTTGTAATGGAGATAAAAAACAAATCCGATTCTGTAACACTAGGCAGCGTGAAATGTCTAGGGGAATGAATAATGAAGTCAGTGGTTTTTTTTTTGTTAACAAATAACTATAATTTATTCTTAAAACAACCCTAACAATAAAATACACCAAATCAATACAATTATATAGTAAAACAGCGTTATAGCAACAAGTCAATACAATCACACAGAAAGATCATGGTACAGTACCTGGATACCAATACCGTCACCACGATAAGTCCTTTAAATGTTAACTCTCGGTATTGACAGTCATGTAGAAAGTTCTTGCAACAACCCAGTAAGTAAACTGAAGTCCAAATGTATAAAATCCAGGAGAAAGTCTTCCCAGTGGGCAATTGATGTTGAATAGACATCAAATTGACATCAAACGTTGATATCAAAATGATGTCAAAAAAAGGTTTAATTTTAAAGTCAAATTGACGTCAAAATTTTGGCATCAAAATGATGTTAAACATAGATGTCAAAATGATGTCAAGATCAGGCTTAGTTTGCAGATCAAATTGACGTCAGAAGTTTTGACATCAAGATTTTGATCTTAATTTGCTGTCTCTTTAAAATCAATTTAATGTCATGTGAATGTAAAATTGTTAAAAATTTCACCTTGTATATGTTTTTCCTTTATGTTAGCACACGTCAACTAAAAAAAGAATATCAAGTGTAGGAACTGTTTTATTTAGATTCCAGTGTCCATTAAACTCGATTGCCAGATTTACAGCTTCCATCTGAAAAGAATAGAGGGTTTTTAAACATTCAGAAAAGCTTCGAGTTTGTACTAGGAATTTTGCAATAGCAGAAGGCACCTTTTTTTCTGAGGTGTTATATTAATTAACATAGAAAGGAAGAGATATAATGATTTTTGTAAGCTCAAAGCTGTAAACACAACATTGTCTGAAAAGCATATCACTAATAAAGAAGGGTAAAATCTTTGTTCTATTCAGTCCGTACGAATAGCGAATAAGGAGCATACTTTAATGTATGGCAGTACTTGTTAAGTTTCATAATGTTTGGTTAAATGTTAACAGTTACATATGCATTTGTTTCATAGTATAAACTCAAAAACATTCAGTCAATATGTGTGTAATGTAAACACAAAGTATATTGTAAAAATGATAATGTCATAAAAACTGCCCACTCCTCGGAGAATATATATATATATATATATATATATATATATATATATATATATATATATATATATACTCCCGAGCTGCACATGGGCACCCCTGGGCGACACAATTTCATTTGCATTGCCGACTGAGCTGACTACCATAAAATCAGTGGGTAGGAGCTGCACATAGCCTAGCCATGCGCTGCCCATTTAATTGTTCACTGCTTTATTGCACTTTTTGCCTTTATGTTGAGTGTGCAAAGTTAACAACCTAAATGTTACTGTTTATGCCTTTTTCATGAATAAATACAATATCAGATTAATGGAAATTAACTAGGATGCCATACTAGGGAGAATAAACCGAGTTTTAGTGCTAATTTATTATTTCAATATACAATTAAGAAAGTTTGGATGTAGGGAAAAAGGTTAAATTCCAAAATTTAAGTTCTTTAATATGTAAAGTAAATCCTGAGTTATAATAATATAAAAAAGACAATCCTCTTTTCAGTATAGTAGGATCTGGTAAATTTACGTAATAGGAAAATTTAGCTGAGCGCCGGGACCCATGGCCTGTTGTTATTTTTAGGGTTACAGGGGTGCGCTTGAGTGGATCATTTGACAAGTGACACACTGACAGTTGATGTGAGAGGGCTGCAGATCAAGTGAGGTTGCTGTACTGTCCACCAATGGATAATGATTCCTGGATAAATTTCAAGTTTTGAAATGATAGCACAGTTTATATATTATGATTAAGGTTTATAGGGTAAGTCTTCAGTTCTTTAGGGATACTCTATTTTGGAAACAAGTGTCATATTACATTTTTTATTTTGTTCCATGAATTTACGTTGAACTTCTGTCAGGAAAACAAAGCTTCTAATATTTTAATGTATTTTATTGCTGGGATAACAGTGCCGTCATGTCATGAAAATGTTGATAGTATATATGTCCCTTAATATTACAGCATGCAATTTACAGCAATATACCAGTATTTGACCTTTTGCAATAATTTCTGACTTTAGATACATGCACACCATTTGAATCAAAACTTCATCCCACTATATATTATTAAAAAAAGTAAGTAAAAAATGGTAACACTTTTTTGTGAGAAGTTTAGGCTAAATAAACATAAGATTCTCCTATAAACAGCATGCAGGCACTCTCACCTAAAAATTATTGATGTCAGTTTGATGTCAATTTGACATCAATTTAATGTCTAAAATTTGACATCAATTTGATGTCAAATGAACGTCAATTAGATTGACCAAATTTAATATATATATTATATTTCCTTTTAAATTTGATCTGCTAATTTCCTTATTCTACTTCTAGAGTAAATACAATCAAATATAAACTGAAATGACATTGTTAAACATTTTGATCAAATCTCAACCAATATTTGACGTCAAATTTACGTCAAGGTGCCCACTGGGTTTGAAAATGTATAATTGCCGCATTCATCAGATAAGGCCTTAGAATCTGACACACGCTTCTGCGTCCGCTGGAATCTGCTCTGCTGTCTGCCCCCCAAGTTCTAAAAAACAGCCCCTTTACATACCTTCACACTCCAATTTTCCATTTCTCGAACAGTCTGTAAGGTCCTGTACAAAATGCGTTTCAGGAATTCTCTAGAAAGACATAGCCGTGTGTCTCTACATACCAGGCTCATCACGTGACCCACGACCAGGTGTGAAAGCCCAAGGCTCACATGACAACGAGAGTCCAACCAGTACGGATTAAACGTAAAATGCAACACGCGGCCAGACACGAGTGCTACAACAGGAGCTACGTCCATGTCACACAATAAAAAAAGCACCTGTAACACTCCCCCTCCTCTAAGAATAAAGAAAGTTTTCACAGAAAACTATCTTTTTGCGATTACAATCACTAAATTTTTTACAACATCTAAAAAAAAACATCTTATTTACAACATTACATTAACATCTTGTTTGCAACATTTCATTAACATCTCGATAAGCAATCAGCAAGTACATTGTCTTTCCCTTTTATGTGCACGATATCAAGATTGTAATCCTGTAAGAACAAACTCCATCTCAACAGTCTTTGATTTTTACACTTCAACTTGTTCATGAACGTAAGGGGATTGTGATCACTGAAGACAATGATTGGCCTGACTGATGAAGTAACATAAACTTCAAAATGTTGCAACGCCAAAATCAAAGCCAAACATTTTTTTTTTCAATAGTGGAGTAGTTTTTTTCTGGTTTGCATCAAACTTTATGGAGAAATAACAAATTGGATCATCTATGCCATCATTGCCTTCTTATAACAACACAGCACCAGCAGCAGTGTCACTAGCATCTACAGCTAACTTAAAAGGTACAGAAAAGTCTGGAGCTGCTAAAACTAATGAACTTTGCAGAATTGCTTTCAAATTCTGAAATGCATTTTCACACTGAACACTCCATACAAACTTTTGTTTTTTCTTCAACAAATTAGTCAAAGGTTCAGCTACAGCAGAAATGTTTGGACAAAACTTCTTGTAGTATCCAACCATACCAAGAAAAAGCATTATTTGCTTTTTGTTTTCTGGTCTAGGGAATGGAATGCAGAAATAGCACTTATTTTAGCATCAACAGGTTTTACCTGACCCTACCCTACGATATGACCCAAAAATGTTACTGGTGCATGACAAAACTCAGATTTCACTAAGTTGACGGTCAGACGTGCTTCACTGAGTCTTTCGAAGAGTTCGCGAAGAATTTGCAGATGTTTCTCCCAGGTGTCGCTGTACACGATAAGGTCATCAATATATGCGTCGCAGCCCTGAATGTCCTTGACAACCATATGGATAAGGCGCTGGAACGTGGCTGGTGAGTTCTTCATGCCAAACGGCATAACTTTATACTGGTACAATCCTTGCGGCGTCACAAATGCGGACACTTCTTTCGCTTGTTCTGTAAGCGGAACTTGCCAGAATCATTTAAGCAAGTGAAATTTGGAGACATATCTGGAGCTACCGACTCTATCAATACAATCATCGATCCTCGGAATCGGGAACGTGACAGTCTTGGTGACAGAGTTCAGTTTTCGATAATCTGTGCTCATACGGTAACTTCCATCAGGTTTTGGCACAAGAATACATGATGAACTCCAGTTACTGTTACTAGGTTCAATGAAATCATTGTCCAGTAAATATTGAATCTCATCCTGTAGATACTTTTGCTTTTCTGGATTCAGTCTATATGGATGCTGCTTGACTGCGCTTGCCTCGCCAACATCGACGTCATGGCACAATATGTTAGTTCGCGTTGGAATGTCACTAAACAAATGTTCATAATTCCGCAGCAGGTTCTTGAGGTCTTGTTGTTGTTGTGCGGTAAGGTGTGACAGTTGGGCATCCAGGTTTTTAAGCACGTCTGAGTTTTTTAATGGTACTGTACCACACTGAATGTCTACATCACACTTACAATCAGTATCTACTTTAACTGGGTCAGGGTTAGTGTTTACACAATTTACAGCAGTAACATTTTGTACAAATGATGTGCTATTTCTGTCATAATATGGTTTTAACATGTTAACATGGCACAGTTGTTTCTTCTTACGTCTATCTGGTGTCAACAGTATGTAATTGAAATCACTGACTCTCTTGTCAACAATGGACCAAAATATCTAGCATGCAGAGGTCTGCCAAGGATGGGAAGTAAGGCAAGGACCTTTTTACCAGGCTTAAACGTCCTACTTACAGTGTGCTTGTCATACTTTGTTTTCATTTTACTTTATGCAGATTTTAGATTTGACTTTGCAATCTCACAAGCATTGTGTAGTTTAGTGCGAAAGTCTGAGACATACTGCAGTAAACTAAGAGAATCAGGATTTTCACACAAGAGTTTTTCTTTAAGCAGTTTCAATGGACCTCAAACGGAGTGTCCAAAAACTAGTTCAAAGGAACTGAAACCCAAGGACTCTTGAAAGGATTATCTGACAGCAAACAGCAATAGGTGGATTCCTTCATCCAAGTCTTTCTGTGTGTCATAGCAATAAGTTTTGATCATGATTTTTTAATGTCTGGTGAAAACGCTCGTGGGCGCCCTGACTTTTAGGATGGTATGGCGAAGAGCTGTACTGTTTTATAGCTAGTTCAAGCATAACGTGTTGGAATAAGCAAGACGTAAAATTAGACCCTTGGTCAGACTGGACGGATTTTGGTAATCCAAAAGTTGTAAAAAAAACTTGGTCAGAGCTTTGATAACACTTTTGGCATTAATTTGCCGCAATGGTATTGCCTCAGGGAACCTGGTAGATGCGTACATGATTGTCAGCAAGTATTCATGTCCAGAGTTTGTTTTGGGCAGTGGTCCAACACAATCAACAATAATCCTACTCAATGGTTCCTCGAAAGCAGAAATAGGCCTAAGTGGACCCTTAGGAGGATTCTGATTGGGCATGCCTACCATCTGGCATGTATGGCATGACTTACAATATTGTACAACATCTTTCCTGAGGTTAGGCCAATAGAAGTGTGTACTAACTTATTTTTACCTAAATGGCCAGACAAAGGAGCCTCATGTGCCATGCTTAGAACTTCACTGGAAAGCTTTTGGGCGTTATTATTTGATGTGTGATGGCCCTCTTATCGTCAGCGCATACATCAGGTGGTCGCCATTTACGCAAAAGCACTCCATATTTGACATAGAAACAAACTGGGTTTTGTGACAGCTTATCTTTAGAAACTGCCCTGGGAAACAACCCTGAAATATCAGGGTCCTTATGCTGTTCCCCGATAAGTTCTGACCTTGAGAATGCTGCATCCTGTACGGGCTAGTCGTTAGACGAGTCACTAGTGACTCCCAGAGTGTTATTATCTGGACCATTATCCTCATGTGTGTTTTTCTTGACCATAGATCTAGTTACAGCACATGAAGGATACAAACCAGGAATTTCCTGTCTTTCCGGATCAGTGTCCTGATCAAGTGACGGCTTTTCTGTCACTATTGGTACAGGCTGTACTTTATCACCAGCAACATCATTGCCCATTAGCAACTGAATTCCCTTAGGTAAAAGCAGTTCTTATGCCTACAGTGATATTCCCAGAAATCAAATCTGACTTTAAATGGATACTGTGATGCGGAACTGAAGTGTGCCTGTCTGAAAACACACCATTAACAAGTGCATGAGCACCAGTAAAGGACCTATTAGAAAATGGCAAAGTGTTTGCTAACATGAGAGTCTGACCTGAACCAGTGTCCCTTAAAATTCTAATAGGGGTAGAATCTAAAAAATCACTCGAAAGTGATACAAAGCCATCACATATGAATGGCTCAAATCACTCCTATTAAGAGTCAAGAGAGGAATCTACTACCTCAACCTCATGAAACAAAGAACTGACATTGAAGGTGACAGGCATAAACTCTGTTTCAGAGTCATCTAAGGAATCTACATCCTTACCAAACTCCTCATGGGAGTCAACGGAGGAATTTTCCTCAGCAGAAACAAACTTTTGTTTTTCATAAGCGGACCTGGCCTCATTTGAAATACTCTCGCAAGAGTCATAAAAGGACTTAGCCTTATCCAGAGAATACTAATCGCAGGAGTCTGAAAGGACCTAGCCTTATTTAATTCCTGGCAGGAATCAACTTAGGTTTTACCCCGCAATCTACAGATTATTTTTTTTTTGGATTTAGACGGCACTTGGGCCTCCGTAGGATCAAACCTTTATTTGAGTCAACAAAGGAGTTGTACCCCTTATTTACATGAAAAGAGCCTGGCTCATGTTCTATGTTATGCATAGATTTTGAAACAAAACCAGACGGTTTGCTATTTGGTCTATTCGCAAGTTTACAGCAGTCAGATATTAGATGACCTTCCTTCTTGCAGTAATTACAGATTTTCTTTGAAAATGACTGGTCTTTGTTGGACTTAGACACAGTGGTCTTGGACTGAGATGTAGCTATGGGCTTTGCTGAACTATCAGGACTACTAGTACTGAGTGACTGCGCTTTAAACTTCTTTTAACCATACTGATATACATTCTTGTTTGTGAATGACTGGTTTGATTTGCTAGTAAAGGACATTTTGTGTGTCAATGAATAATCATCAGCTAATTGAGCAGCAATGTCAAGTGTTTCAGGACTTTTCTCATCGAGAAAAGTTTTAACAACTGCGTTAACGCAGCGCTTAAATTCTTCAAGCAAAATCAACTGGCGCAAATTGTCATAATCTTTCATTACATTTTTAGAACTACACCAGCGATCAAACAACTGCTCTTTTGTCCTAGCAAATTCGACGTAGGTCTGTTCTTTGCGCTTTTCCCAATTTCTAAATTTCTGGCGGTAAGCCTCTGGAACTAACTCATAACCTTTCAGGATTAACCGTTTTACCAGATCATAGTCACCAGCAGCTTCTACTGAAAGCTCTGTATAAATTGGTCTGGCCTTGCCAGTCAAAACACTTTGTAACAGCATAGTCCAATTTTCCTTAGGCCATTTTAAATTTTCAGCTACCCTTCTCAAAGTGTAAGAAATATTTATCAACCTCTTTTTCTTGAAAAGGTGGGACAAGTCTAATGTGTTTAGTAACATCAAAACTGTGAGTTGGGGCAGCACTTAGACTACGTTCTACTTTAAGTCTTTCTAACTCCAGTCGTTTTAACTCAATTTCTTTTTCTTTTTCTAGTCTGTCTCTTTCTATTTCTTTTTCTAGTCTTTCTCGTCTTTCCCTTTCTAACCGTTCTTCCCTCTCTTTTAATGCTAGCTCATGCTGCATTTCCAACTTTTTGAATTCCAATTGCATAGCAAGGCTATCATTGTTTGATGTTTCAACTTCAGTCTCTTCAATTAAACCTTTGCTAATAAGATCTCGCATGATTTTAGCAATGATATCAGGCTTTCTCAAAGCTTTTTTTACACTAAGCCCCAAGTGTTTTCCCAAACGCAACAACTGGTCTTTTGACAACTGTTCAAGTTGCAAGTCCGGATCGTCAAGAAATGTCTCAGGTTTGAAATCTGCCATGTTAAGATGTCAAAACAATAACAAAAACACTGGGTTAAATCCTGTAAACAATGTACTGTAAACAATATGTAATCTTGTAAACAAAGTATGATAAAACAATGCCCAAGTCAAGGCCTAATAAATTTGAAAACTATAAAGCATCCCGGACGAGCCTCCAATTTTATGTTACGGAACCTAATATAAACAGATCACGTATGCGTGATGGACACAAATTTTGTAATGGAGATAAAAACAAATCAGATTCTGTAATACTAGGCAGCGTGAAATGTCTAGGGGAATGAATAAAGAAGTCAGTGGTTTTTGGTTAACAAATAATTAAAATTTATTCTTAAAACAACCCTAACAATACTATACACCAAATCAATACAATTATACAGTAAAACAGCGTTATAGCAACAAGTCAATAAAATCACACAGAAAGATAATAGTACAGTACCTGGATACCAATACACGATAAGTCCTTTAAATGTAAACTCTCGGAGAACGGCAGTCCTGTGGAAAGTTCTTGCAACAACCCAGAAAGTAAACTGAAGTCCAAATGCATAAAATCCAGGAGAAAGTCTTTGAAAATGTATAATTGCCGCATTCGTCGGATAAGGTCTTAGAATCTGACATACGCTTCTGCGTCCGCTGGAATCTGCTCTGCTTTCTGCCCCCCCCCTCCCCCCGTTCTAAAAAACAGCCCCTTTATATACCTTCACACCCCAATTTTCCACTTCACGAACAGTCTGTAAGGTCCTGTACAACACGCGTTTCAGGAATTCTCTAGAAAGACATAGCCGTGTGTCTCTACACACCAGGCTCATCACGTGACCCACGACCAGGTGTGAAAGACCAAGGCTAACATGACAACTAGAGTCCAACCAGTACGGATTAAACATAAAATGCAACACGCGGCCAGACACTAGTGCTACAACAGGAGCTACGCCCATGTCACACAATAAAAAGAGCACCTGTAACTATATATAATTATATATATATATACTAGTATATATATATATATATATAGATATATATATATATATATATATATATATATATATATATTTATATATGTGTGTGTGTGTGTGTGTAACGGATGTGAAACAACCTGCTGTATGTGATATAAATTCTGTTTTAGGTTTCAACTAGTTTGTTTCCTGGTCTCGCTCTTTGCTTTGTGGTTTCTAGCCATTGTTTTTTTATTGTCTGGTTTGCTTGGATTGTTTCTATTGTTGTTTTCATTGTTTTTTTTTTCATTTCTCATGACGAAACCAGTTTTCTCACGTGACTGTGTTAAGGTCGGTGGATGAAGAGAGTCGGAGCTTCAGTTTCCAGTGATACATGGAACTGAACGGATCTCGTTTCTCTCTTGACAGGTAAGAGCAGTTTACTTTATTTAGTATTAACACTGAACCATTGGTGTATTTACGTTCCTTGAATGCTCAAAGGACACGAGTACTTAAAAAAAATTATGCAGTTTTCATTTTATATTCGTTTTGCGCATGTAAAAAGTAATTAATCTCATAACTGTAGTTCGTTCATAGTTGCAAAAAACGGCGTAAGCTTCAGTTTCCAGTGATACATGGAACTGAACGTATCTCGTTTCTCTCTTGACAGTCTCTACTTCGCGTGAGAGATCTGTTTGATCTGGTCTGAATAAAGTTTTACATCAACCATGTTGGAGGTATTTCGTACACATCTGGACGGCCGTTACAAATATATATATATATAATATTATACATTTATCTGTTTTTCTATGCGCAGGAATTTGCATGGCTTGATATGTCCCTGGCGTTCTGATTCGTGTTAGGCGCAAGCCCTGTGCGTTGCTATATAAGAACCGCATTAGTTGAACTCTGGCTTACCCGCAGAGTGTAAAGACACAGCATGTTCGTTGAAGTCTAAAAGGTTCGATTTTGTTCGTTGGAATATTCCGGACTAGAAAATTCTTGGCTCATGGGGAAAAAGCTATAAATAGGGGCTGTGTTTGGAGTCGGCAGAAATTGAAATACCGGCGGGCACTAAGGGTGCAACTTTCTCGTCAGTCTTGGGACCTTCTCCGATAATTGCATAGTTACAGATATTCTATGGACTTTATACAGACCTTATACAGATATTAAACAGATTTGATACAGATTGCCTTAGGGGTTTTACCTGAACTTAACTTCTGAATTACAACAGATTGTCTTCGAGATTTAATTGGACCATTCACCGGGAAGATTTACTTGAACTGTTCACGTGGATTATTTGTGCTAAAAGACTCTTGATGGACTGTGACCGGACTCTGGTGATGTACATTTTTATTATTGCTTTTTTAATACTGTGTAATTGAGGGCTTGTCCAGGAAGCTAAACAGTTTTGAACATTTATTAGGCCTTGAACTTGACACATTGTTTACAATACTTTTTTACAAGATCTATCAGCATGTTCGTTCTAGTTTGTCTCCGGAATGTTCCGGACTAGAAGCTTCTAGACTTCGGGCAAAAAAGTTATAAATAGGGGCTGTGTTTGGAGCCGGCAGAAAGGGAAATACCATATTTATTGTCGGTTTCACCTTACCCTAACATATATATATATATATATATATATATATATATATATATATATATATATATATATATATATATATATACAGTGAAACCCCACTGGGGCGGACAGTCACGGGGCCGGACGATTGTCCGTTATAGCGGGGTGTCTGCCCCAGAGGGGGTCGGGCCCAGGAGGTCCGGATGCGGCCACGTGTCGGAGGCCCAAGTGGCAAGTATGGGACTTAATCAATCATAAAAGCCGGCGTCTTTTATCTAATATTTGATCCTACATATATGTCATATGTGAATAAAATTTATTGCTTCGTTTGTTGTGTTTTATTTTTTTATTTTGGAATCAGGCATTTTAATGTTAACTGTAACATTATCGTCATTACTTGTGAGAAAGTAATATTTTAATATTGACTGACATTGACAGGACTTACTCGTCCCGACGTAAACATTTCTGCACTGGGACGGTAAGAATGATTAAATACTCATTCTCTCCGTTATATTTAAATAATCGCCTTTGGAATAAATTAATACCTGATATCTCGTTTAAGTTTTGTTTAACATCTTTTGCTATCATATACGCCTGACTATTTGGTAGGTGGGACTTATTTCCGTAATGCAAATGTTACAGGATCACGGATTGATTGAGATATCGCTGAGCCCCCGACCCAGGCGAGAGGTCATGACCCGTAACATTAATCGTCCGGATGCGTCATTATCCTCGCTTCTGGGCCTATGATAGAATAATGTGGACCGGATTCAGGATGAATATCTTGCTTCACTGAAAGTTCGGCAATATAGAAACTCTGTGAATTCCGTCATTTTATGGGCACTGCTATTGATAAAAGGATACATTAATAAATGTCCCAGTTGTAAAATAAGGCAAATTGAGTAAAACTAGCTCCGGTCTTATAGTCATAGCAATTAATATGCCTAAATCATAAGAACTTTTAAGTAATTTAAGGCGTACCGCAAGCAGACCAAATTTGCAATTTTAAAGTATTTCTACCGACTTCGATCGGGGCGGCCGCTTAGGTGTCCGTTAGCCGGGGTGATTTTAACCATCGGGCGGACAAAAGGTGTCCGTTGTCCTGAATAGAGAGGTGTCCGTCTCAGAGGGGTTCTGAATTTAAATAGTAAAAACGTTCGGTCGGCCCAAAAAGTGTCCGTTGGGCGGGGTGTCCGCAGCCCGGGATTTCACTGTATATATATATATATATATATATATATATATATATTATATATATATATTATATATATATATATATATATATATATATATATATATATAATAAATTCTCCGGCTGCTGGCTTAAGACAGTCAATGATCATAAAAAGAAGAGAGACATCAACGCCAACATTTCAAACAATCATATTATTTGGATAACATGTACAGATTGTTGCTAAATTTTCAGCTACTCCTCTAGCCTTGGTCAGAACGAGTGACTAACTGTAAACAAAGCGGATAGTGTGACCCTTCGCTAGGTCAACGGGGCTGGCTTGCCAGCTATACCCATTAATCTATCTGATGTCTTATCAGGACTGGCCTGTGTATATCCACATATCATACGTTCGTACGCACATAAAAGGATTAAACAAAGACTTGGCTTTTCTCTGTAAATACCCGACACTCAGCACATACCTTTCCCCTCGAGACTAACCCCTCCCTGTCTTTGACACCCCAGCAGCCCTGTTTTCATGTTTTCATGTCTCTCTTCTTTTTATGTTCATTGACTATATATATACATTTATATATATACTACAGGGTATATAACTTAACATCCCCTTGGGGAAAAAATCTTGGACCCCCCTCTGGGTTAGCCAAAAGTAATCTGTAGCGTGACCGTATCAGGATATTTACCAGATATTGCTATATTTGTTTTTCTTGGGCCCGCATTTGCTCACAGGTCTTGACTAAATATAACTTATTATCCTATAGTTGAGTTTCCAAGGGAAATGTGTGGAATGTATTTTGATTTAAAATGTGAGGAATGGAATCTGTTCCATTTCGTGTTAAAACGAACTTTATAATATTCTTTACACATATACGTTGACAAAACAAAATGATAAATATAGAAAGAATAGAATATATAAAAGTAATTTTAAATTGTGGAATGAAGAAAGTATTAACATAGACTTTTTTCTGAATATAAATATTACATGAAATGGATTTTGAAGAAATATAAAAATATAATCAAAAGAGCATAATGTAAGAGGCAAAAATATAAAAAAACATTTTTATGCTTTAAATATTCAGCAGTAGGAACAAATCAAAGTATAATTTGAGGCGGTTGATCGGGGTCAAGAATAGATGTAGCTTAAATCGGACCATGCATTTATTAGGCTTGTCTTTAACTTGTCATATTAAAAAATTTTTAAAGGGGTGTAGGTATTTTATTCCTTTATTCTCATAGAAAGAAAAATTTCCTTACTAGAAAGAAAAAAAAATAACTACAGAAAAATACATGTATACATGTATACAAATATACATGTATAACATATCCGGTCAAAATAGAAAATTCTCCATTGTCCTTCTTGTGCCGTTTCACTTTCATGCGAACCTGCCCCAAAAGAATTCCGTAATATCGGACTGTTCCCTGTAGTTTGAGCTCTCGAAATATTGCAAGTCGACGGTCTTCATGGCCTGGCGGACTTCGGCGGAGGTTTGGGAACTATTTCTTCAGGTTCACAGGTCGGACTGGCTGTATCATCGCCTCTCACTGAAAAATAAAAAGAATGTGACGGAAACCAGAACAACAAGTTTGGACTCAAATCAAGGCGCACCCCACCGCAGATTGAGGAGTTAAGACTCTTTGAGTCCGACCTTATTGAAATGACGAAAAACGTAGAATTCAGGCAAATCATCAACCCATTCCAGTCAGAACTGAAAAAGGACATCAAAGAAATTAAGAAAGCTATAGTCTTCGCAGATAAAACACGAAATGTCTACACAATAAAACCTGACAAATACAAAAAAACACTAAGGGACAATATAACATCAAAGTACAAAGCCGCCGACCAAACCACCGTGAAAAACATCAACGGTGAGTTATTAGAAATAGCTTCAAAACTCGATATTGATGACGGAATATCTCCCATGTCCGAAAAGCAAGCTTTTATCGCCTTCAAGGACCACAAGGATAATTTCCATAGAAACACACCATGTGGACTAATAAATCCCTGCAAAAGTGAAATGGGAAAAAGTAAGCAAAGCTATCCAGGACCAAATCAACCAATGCGTGCGATGTTCCGCACCAAGAAATCAGTGGAAAAACACAAGGTCAGTAATAAACTGGTTTAAATCCATACAAGATAAACCTAAACATATCTTCATGGTATTTGACATCGTGGACTTCTACCCATCAATATCCCACCACTTGCTTGCAACGGCTTTAAAGTGGGTAGGAAAATACACCAACATCTCAGACCTGAACCTCCAAGTTATCATGCACTCTAGAAATTCCTTCTTATTTGATAATGGCACCCCCTGGCAAAAGACTGAGAAACGGCCCAGCACGTTCGATGTAACGACGGGGAGTTACGACGGGGCCGAATTGTGTGAATTTGGTCGGTTTATTCGCCCTGAGCACCATACGAAAAGAGTTTCCCGATATGAACGTGGGTTTGTACAGAGACGACGGACTAGCAGCCCTGAAATCAGTATCAGGACCCGAAGCAGACAGGATCAGGAAAAAACTCACTGAAATCTTCACCACCATGGACCTGAAACTCAAAGTGGAAACAAACTTGACATCAGTCAACTACCTAGATGTCTCACTGGACCTCCAGTCTTGAAATTTCAGCCCATACAGGAAGCCAAACGATCAACCAATGTTTATAAATACAAATTCAGACCACCCCAGCTATTATTCGAAACATCCCTGCGGCTGTCAACAAGCGCCTGTCAGAACTTTCTCAAGATGAAAACACCTTCAGAAAAGAATTAAAAGAATACGAAAAAGCACTCAACAATAGCTGATACAAGCAAAAACTGAGTTACATCGCCCCACAGGAAGCTGCCGGAAAACGCCGCAAAAACCGAACCTGAAAAATCATTTGGTTTAACCCTCCGTACAGTGCAATCGTGAAAACAAATATCGGCAAAATTTTCCTGAAACTTGTAGCCAAACACTTTCCAAAAATACACGCATTGCACAAATTATTCAACAAAAACAATCTGAAAATTAGCTATAGCTGCATGAAGAACGTTAGATCAATAATACAAAGCCACAATACAAGATTACTGTCTGAAAGGCAACAAAGAGAACCCACACAACAAAGGCTATGCAACTACCGTAACAAATCTGACTGTCTTCTCAATGGGAAGTGCCTAACCCCGTCCATTGTCTACCAAGCCGACGTACACAGCAACGGTACAGTTAACACATGCATCGGCATGACCGGAAGCCCCTTCAAACAAAGGTATTAAAACCACAAGAAATCATTCACCCACAGGACCCATTCAAACGAAACCAAACTTGCGAATCGCGCTTGGACCCTGAAAGACAAGCAACAAAGCTTCACTATCACCTGGTCTATAATCCAGCAGTCAAACACATTTATGACCTCTTCACGCCAGTGCAATTTGTGTTTGGCAGTGAAACTAGCTATCATAAGCTCAAAACAAAAGAATCTTTTGAACAAAAAGTTCGGAAATTGTTTCCACCTGCCGCAATGCTAAAAAGAAATTATAAAAACCAATATCACAACTAGTCACCTGATGAGCCGACGAGGCGAAACCGACGGTCGTGACCCAGATTCATCACATGCCTTAACATATCATGCTCTGTTGCAAAACATAGAGCGCTGTGTGACCGCGGAGGAAAGACTGCATACCCGCAGATCATTTCTACTTATATATATGTGTGTATGTGTGTGTGTGTGTGTTTGTGCGTGCGTGTTTTAAAAACTAAAATTTATTTGCCATACAGCGAAATGCCTCTCTCTCTGTCTCTCACGCTATATATATATATATATATATATATATATATATATACGGACCCGTTAGCTGCGGTGAATGAATATAATGCTATCGTGTTACTTCTAGTCGCTATTTGTTGTGATGTAGAGTTAAACACTGAAATTCATAAATACAACAATTTGCTTTTCAATTTCCAACATTCAAGATGGAAAAAACCTATGCAAGTAGGTAGGCTTGTGACAAAAGCACCTACTAACGCCAATAAATCACAGTTAAATAATTTTATTCACTTGCAGTTCATACTTTATTAATATTTAATTCATTTTTTTGAGCCGTGAAATATTTGCTTTCTTTTTATATAATTCGGTTTTACACCCACTAGCGTATATAGTGACAATCACCCAGAGCGCGATAATTAAATCTAGTTTGGAATATGGCTGCTCCTTCGATAGAAAATGACATTGTGCAATAACAGTATATAAAGATATAATATTATAAGTCACAGTGCCTTATTCTGGGGAGCCTCTGACGCAGTTGACGTCACGTGTTATTATACGTAATTATTTTAACGCTTGGAGGGATATGAATTGTGCCAATAAATTCCGTATTCCACCAAATAAGCGACTTCGGCGCTAAACATTTTGAGTATGTGATGTTTCTGACCCCTGAAGAACGCCCACAGCATACCATCAGGGCCATACCTTTTGCCAAAATTAGTCAAATCTCCGAGTTGAATGACGGACCAATCCAGTGACGTGACGCAAGTTCAATCATCCAATGATGTCAAATTTGGTTTATGCAGTATTGGTCTTCATTTGTATAGGGATATTTGGTCGATATGATCAAGTATGAATGAGGGGAGAAGCCGCATGGATCGCTGATTATAAGTAGTTTGTCAGGAATGGGAGGAACGCTTATTCGGGTAGGTATTTATCATTTAATTGAACCATATGACTGAAATAACAAAACACACACACACACACACATATATATATAGATAGAGAGATCTTTTTCAGCATTAGCATAAAGCTCCCTCTTACTAGAATATGGAATGTTTTGAATAACTCAATTAAAAGCATAATTTTAAATTTATTTCGAATATCTTAAGACAATTAAGATCCAATTCATCTAGATACACAATTAGATGGAGACTGGTTCTAGGTATCTTATATTAAGGTACGTGACTTGAAGTGATTCTTGACAGAGGTGAAACCTAAGGGACAACTCGAAAATTCGAAACTGGTTGCGCGTTTGTTAAAACCGGTTCTGAATGGTTTCCCCTTCTATTTTTAAGATAGCGGTTTCGGTTTTAATAGAAAATATTGATAACATCGTAAAACTATTTATTATTAATTAAATAAATTAATGATGACATTTTTTCAAGAGTAGGATACCATGCCTGGGCAATATAAGACCAACTGAATGCATTATTTATTGTAACTGGCAAATATATATCGATTTAGACCGATAATTGTTTCAAACACACTTTCAAAGTTAGCTGAAATGTTTATTTTACATGAATCTGATGAAAATATCATATACAATGAATTCCAGTTTGGATTTGTACCAGGTCGGGGAACATCGACAGCTATAGCCCTCACACAATATACTGCCTCTTATTGTGTAGCACGTCGGTCCCAAACCTATATGTGCAGTCTTGATGCTGAGGGGGCTTTCGATGGAATACCCCACCCAGTCTTATTTGCCAGTTCATTAGATATCTTGTCGGACTTTAGCTGGCGTTTGCTTTATAACTGGTATAGACAAATTAAAGTTTACATTAAATGGAATACAATAAGCGAACCCATAGCTATATGTAAGGGTACCAGACAGGGGGGACTGACGTCTCCACGTCTATTTAATATTGTCTATAAAGAGCTAATTGATATTTTGGGTAAACAGAACGGTGGGGTGTCTATAGATGGTCACAAATTTAATATCTCTTCATATGCTGATGACATAATTTTGATAAGTACAACAGTGACTGGTCTGCAAGGGTTGATTAATTCTGCAATGCATTTTTCTACGGTAAACGGTTTACGATTTAACCCAGAAAAAAACTGTTTGTACGATTAGAGGGCAGAACCCGTTCTGTGTGGAGCCCAGATGGTATATTCAAAACAAGCTGCTGAAGACGGTGGATAAAATGTCATATCTTGGTTCAATTGTTAGTAACCATAGTGCAAAGGACCATTGTGAGGCAAGAATTAGTGCATGTCGAAAAGCATTTTATAGCCTACAAGGTGCAGGTCTTTGTAATAAAGGATTAAACCTTCAGACAGCAATGCATGTATGGTCGACATGTTGTAGGAGTACTTTAGTGTACGGCTGTAATGCTATTTATTTAACGAAAAGTGCAAGGCATGAATTGGACTGCCTACAAGCTAGATTAATAAAAAGAATTGTAGGAATAGGTCCCTGTTACGGCACAAAGCCGCTACTCCAGGCGTTAGACTTACCGCCAGTGTCTCACTATGTCGATGTACAAACTATAATGTTATTGAATAATATATTTGAATATAGATCAGGGGCTAAAACATTTTACAGTCTCATGCTCAGTAAAGATATTCAGATCCCTAATTTGTTAACAAAGACGTGTGGAAAACATAGGCAAAACGCATGGATATAATTATAATAATGTTATTTTAAATCGGAAATATGTTCTGTCTGTGAAAAGAGTAGACGAGGGTAACAATGGTCTGGTTTATAGTATTCGTAGTGTTTTAAACTCTGGTTTTAGTAAGAACATGGTATTACTGAAAATGCTCTTAAAGGCTTTTTAATATATTTTTATGATTATTGTGTTCATATCTTGAACGTGTGATATATGTATTGTTTTAGCATGAATATTCTCTCCTTATATTGGAGGTTATTAAATAAATAAATAAATATCAAAAACAGAATGTTTGTCTGCGTCTTATAACATGTACACCATATGACTGAAATAACAAAAAACACTTTATACATTTATAATATATAAATATATATATATATATATATATATATATATATATATATATATATATATATATACAGAGAGAGAGAGAGAGAGAGAGAGATAGAGAGAGAGTCTTTTTCAGCATTTGCATAAAGCTCCCTCTTACTATCAACAGTATCAATTAATAACATAAATAACAAAATTGCACTACTTTGGTCCACCTCCGCCATCTTGCCAGTATACTTACCGTGTGGACGGTTTTGGTGGACCATCTCCGGAGATGTTTTCGCAGTTTCGTCAAAACCAGTTTCGGTTTCGTTGTTATTAAGTGGACGGTCTCCCGGAATTGGCCGAAATCAGTTTCGAAGTGCGCCCTATATACAGTGAAACCAGTGCATTCAGACCACCATTTTGACTGGCCAAAAGCGGTCTTAATTAATTGACGGGTGTTTTTTTATACGGGTCAGTTATAACTCATTCGGATTCTTTTGGCTGTATAAATGGTGGCCTTGATAGACAGGTGGTTGATTCTGACAAGCTTCACTATACTGCACTATACCACAAAGGTTAACATCAACTGGCGTAAATATAGGCAATAATCTGACCTGTAACAAGTTATTTTAGGCAACTAAAAATAAAATGTTAAAGAATAATTAAAAATTAGCATGACTGCTGCTTTGTTTAACCCAAAAGGAAAATCATTACATACACAAAAACACTTTTGCATTATAAATACTTGTATTTTAAAATGGACTCATTGAAAACCTTTTTGTTTGGATCAGAGCATCTTGATTACTCCACAGATTAAAGCCTTTTTTCGCAAAATTTTACCCTATCGGTTGTAAAAAAACAAATGACTTTCCCAGAAATGAAGAAAAAATATCTTTTATATTCCAGATTCACTAATGCAGCTACGCCGAATTTAACGATACGTCATCTCTTATGAAGTTCGCATGTAGTTGACACAATAGAAAATAATTATATCAGCTGATTCTTTAAATATTTTCATGTTGCTGAAATCTTTATCGATGTTTAAACTATTCTATATTAAAACAGTCAACTGATATTGTCATGTATGACAACAATAATTGTTTAAACTATTCTTTATAAATGTGTCAACACAAATTTTTGTCATATCATATCACATTACAATCATAAGATATCTAAAAAATCTTATCAATATAATGTGATATAATCTTTTTCATTACCTATATTTTTTACGTTCTAAAAAATCAGGACAAAACCGTTTTCAATCATGTTTTGTCATAAAACTAGGAAATAATATATTTATTAAGTTAGTGTACAAAATTTTGTAAGAGTTGAAGTGCATAAAGGTATTTTTTGTTTTAGATGTGAAGAAAATGTAATTAATAATCTTTACCCGGTGAGAAAATCCGTGTAATGGAAATTTTTGGCTGAAAATTTTTCCCGTGCTAGCAATTTCAGAGCTGGGCGAGCTATACAATAGAGATCCTCCCTGTGGAGTGATCAGTATAAAATATTAAAAGGACCCGGGGATAGTCATAATGGTATAGGCCGCAAGGGCATTTATTTTCTTTCTATAGAACTCTGTTTACTGGAATTTGGTTGACATATAATGCCTGTCCTCTCTTACGCAGCTATTGAGAACATACGATGATTGTAACAAGCCCTTATTTTACGACCAAAATTATGTCAGAAATATTTTATTGTTGCTTTCCTTTTATGTTTTATATTAAATGATTTAAGTAATCAAAAGATATAGTTCATTGACTGGGATTACATATAGCATTTATATATATGTGTGTGTGTGTGTGTGTGTGTGTGTGTGTGTGTGTTACAGTCAATGTGTGTAATCAGTAAATACACGCATTTCCTATAACTATCAGTAAGAATTTGAAGTTCCTTATTCACTCAGGGACTTCATGTATATACTAAAAGTTCTATACGTGTTTTTCCTATAATCAGGACCAGGAATTCCGTGTATTTATTGATATAAAAAAACTAAAGCTAGCTACAATCACAATTATCAGAATCTATTGCATATGTTTTCAAATAAATCATTAGAATTCAGTGTAACCATTCTATATCTATGTCATCACCAAATCTACATCATTAAAAAGCGTCACGTTATATGCATTTCCTCAAAAATATGGCCAGAAATGTCCTTTATTCACTGATATGAAACCATCAATTTATATAAATCTTTCGCATATATAGTCACTCAAATTATTAGAATTAAAGCCAGCTGTTTATGTACTCTTTCTAAAGAATTTAGGTGTGTTCGGGTTTACTTCCCATACATTTTATTAAATGTAGGTAATTACATTCATAGAAATGTTCTTATAACGCCTCTGTGACGGGCGTATGAGCTTGTTTATCTATACCAACACGGTAAACATATTCGGAAAATTCATGTGTTTACATTCATTTGTTGTGGTTATTGTAACGAATTTGCATGTGCAGGAGCGGCATGTATCAATTGTCTATATTAATGAACATATTTTTAAGCTTAAGTAATAGTTTATACTGCATAAAGTTAATATATTTTAATGTGTTTTATATCATGCCCCAGTTGCAATTTTCACACTTTTATTTCAATATTAAAAAAATATGAACACAATACAAAATATGAAAAATTGGAATTAAATAAACAAACTACTGTGTATTGCAAAGAAAATATGGATAATTAATTAGGTACTTTTACACAATCTACTGTATGCTAAAAATATAAATAAAGGAATGTGTCCTTTAATGGTATACAAGTGTATTTCAGTGGAATTATACAGATTCAGTGACTCTGAGATGCACATATTCCATGTTAATGGCTTAGTCCATTGATGGTTTAAATTCTTTAAAAATAAATGGTATATGTGTGTGCGGGTAGGGTGTGGTGGGTAAGAGCAGGAATAATAGATTAAATATATTCCTTCTAATTAATTAAAACTTATGTATCTTATATATTTTCGGATAAAGTATTTATACACATTACAAGAACTAAGGGTCCTGCGAGGCTGTGTTCAATCCCTGTGCATATCACATTATATTTTATTTATGCCTAGTCTGTTATACTATATATAATGGCATTATGTTATCAAGGGTCCTGTGAGGCTGTGTTCATTCCCTGTGCATATCACATTATATTTTATTTATGCCTAGTCTGTTATACTGTATATAATGGCATTATGTTATCAAGGGTCCTGTGAGGCTGTGTTCATTCCCTGTGCATATCACATTATATTTTATTTATGCCTAGTCTGTTATACTATATATAATGGCATTATGTTATCAAGGGTCCTGTGAGGCTGTGTTCATTCCCTGTGCATATCACATTATATTTTATTTATGCCTAGTCTGTTATACTATATATAATGGCATTATGTTATCAAGGGTCCTGTGAGGCTGTGTTCATTCCCTGTGCATATCACATTATATTTTATTTATGCCTAGTCTGTTATACTATATATAATGGCATTATGTTATCAAGGGTCCTGTGAGGCTGTGTTCATTCCCTGTGCATATCACATTATATTTTATTTATGCCTAGTCTGTTATACTATATATAATGGCATTATGTTATCAAGGGTCCTGTGAGGCTGTGTTCATTCCCTGTGCATATCACATTATATTTTATTTATGCCTAGTCTTTTATACTATATATAATGGCATTATGTTATCAAGGGTCCTGTGAGGCTGTGTTCATTCCCTGTGCATATCATATTATATTTTATTTATGCCTAGTCTGTTATACTATATATAATGGCATTATGTTATCAAGGGTCCTGTGAGGCTGTGTTCATTCCCTGTGCATATCACATTATATTTTATTTATGCCTAGTCTGTTATACTATATATAATGGCATTATGTTATCCAGGGTCCTGTGAGGCTGTGTTCATTCCCTGTGCATATCACATTATATTTTATTTATGCCTAGTCTGTTATACTATATATAATGGCATTATGTTATCAAGGGACTTGTGAGGCTGTGTTCATTCCCTGTGCATATCACATTATATTTTTTTATGCCTAGTCTGTTGTACTATATATAATGGCATTATGTTATCAAGGGTCCTGTGAGGCTGTGTTCATTCCCTGTGCATATCACATTATATTTTATTTATGCCTAGTCTGTTATACTATATATAATGGCATTATGTTATCAAGGGTCCTGTGAGGCTGTGTTCATTCCCTGTGCATATCACATTATATTTTATTTATGCCTAGTCTGTTATACTATATATAATGGCATTATGTTATCAAGGGTCCTGTGAGGCTGTGTTCATTCCCTGTGCATATCACATTATATTTTATTTATGCCTAGTCTGTTATACTATATATAATGGCATTATGTTATCAAGGGTCCTGTGAGGCTGTGTTCATTCCCTGTGCATATCACATTTTTTTTTATTTATGCCTAGTCTGTTATACTATATATAATGGCATTATGTTATCAAGGGTCCTGTGAGGCTGTGTTCATTCCCTGTGCATATCACATTATATTTTTTTTATGCCTAGTCTGTTATACTATATATAATGGCATTATGTTATCAAGGGTCCTGTGAGGCTGTGTTCATTCCCTGTGCATATGACATTATATTTTATTTATGCCTAGTCTGTTATACTATATATAATGGCATTATGTTATCAAGGGTCCTGTGAGGCTGTGTTCATTCCCTGTGCATATCACATTATATTTTATTTATGCCTAGTCTGTTATACCATATATAATGGCATTATGTTATCAAGGGTCCTGTGAGGCTGTGTTCATTCCCTGTGCATATCACATTATATTTTATTTATGCCTAGTCTGTTATACTATATATAATGGCATTATGTTATCAAGGGTCCTGTGAGGCTGTGTTCATTCCCTGTGCATATCACATTATATTTTATTTATGCCTAGTCTTTTATACTATATATAATGGCATTATGTTATCAAGGGTCCTGTGAGGCTGTGTTCATTCCCTGTGCATATCACATTATATTTTATTTATGCCTAGTCTGTTATACTATATATAATGGCATTATGTTATCAAGGGTCCTGTGAGGCTGTGTTCATTCCCTGTGCATATCACATTATATTTTATTTATGCCTAGTCTGTTATACTATATATAATGGCATTATGTTATCAAGGGACTTGTGAGGCTGTGTTCATTCCCTGTGCATATCACATTATATTTTATTTATGCCTAGTCTGTTATACTATATATAATGGCATTATGTTATCAAGGGTTTTTTGAGGCTGTGTTCATTCCCTGTGCATATCACATTATATTTTATTTATGCCTAGTCTGTTATACTGGATATAATGGAATTATGTTATCACGTTCGCCCTCATAGATTGTAATTGTGGATACATTACTGAAGGAGAGGGTTACAGAAGATGCAAGGAGACAGTTTCAACTCCTGTCCCATGAGGATAAATCACTAAATGTTTTGCAGGTTCAGGATGAGATAGATGTTTATTATAGTTTAAAAAATTGGATGGGCACCATCAGAGGCACCCCATTACAGAACAGTTATCAAGGAAGGGTACAAACTTTAAATTTACATGATTAAAGATTCACCTGAAGTAATATGAAGTATGTTTAGGTATGTGTATGTCAAATGCAGCTTTGCATTTTGAATAGTCAGTATTGCTTATTAGAAATTAATGACATACATATTTTCCTGTTTTAATAATGAACAACAATCTTTATTGGGAAATTAACCCAGGATAAATGAATTTGAGAAAATGAACTAGCTGTGAATATTTTTTTTTGCATGAGAGTGGTCAAACATTGCTGCTAAGCCGGTTATTTTTTGCTTGGACTAGACTGGCGACCTGCACAATTACATGCCGAAAACCCGAGAACATGCCATATTAATCATTTTATAACTTTAGCGGGCAAAACTGGACACACAATCAGCTAATTTGGGCAAAAAGAACAACTTTTGGTCAAAATTTATAAGTTTTATTATTAAGGATTATGGAGAAAAACATGAAAAATACAATAATAAAAATGGCTGCCATTTTGTCTTATTTTTGCCTTTTATCTGGACTCCGAGCACTGCATAGTAATGTTAATGATAGCAACAACCAGTGTTGCGTTACCATATGAAAATGAATGTTAATAATTGTAACCAAACATATCCTGACTGTTTGACAATGTGTAAATCTTTGAAAGGTCTTGTTCATGTTTAACATGAAACCGTGCTCCGGACCATTACTACTTAAAAAACCTGTTATGCCAGCCTGCCTCGTTTTTCGTTTATTGCGAGTGCATGACATTTCAGGATAATTGTTTTCAAAATATCATACTGCTAAAATGCTTCGAAGACGTATTTGCCACTTTGCTGGTTATGTATTATTGAGGTATTGGCGGATTGTCGCTAGGGCAACTACCAATTCCTAATAATGTAGTCACAACAGCAAAAGATTCAAAGTGCAATTATTTCCACGTTGTGAAGGAGACCTTAAACCAATTAACTACACGCTATACAATGTTGTGTCTTTCAAAAGTATTAGTGCTTTAGTTGCTGCCCACTTCACAAAACACTAACATCTCTTGGTCCTGACTAATACCAGATGATATTGAAGCTGCAGGGAAAGGCAACCTATTGAGAGTTGGTGAGCTTTATGCTTGATTGTTTGTTTTATTCCCCAGCGAGCGACAATTTGCCAAATTAGTACTGGACCAATATACTACCATGGTGTAGAAAAACAATTTTACTAACCTAATGGCCTGTTATGACCTCCTCTTTCATCATCGTTGTAGCAATATAACTTGGAAAAAATTTCCTAAAATGCCATTCACTTCGCAAAAGGTCTCCATACGAGACGAGCTGATGTGACAAGTGTATTTAAGAAGTAACATCATTCTTCGGTGGAGAGTTCCATGGTATATGTTGCTAAGATCTTGGACAGGCAGAACTATGTCTCGCCAGCTCTATGGAGCAGGCGGATAGTTTACTTGATTTGCTCCACATGAGCAAGCAGGTAGCAATAGGGGGGATGATTGGTTGTATCTACAACAGAGAAATCCATTTACGATCCAGTGAAGAAAGTTAAGCTGAGGATCTTCAGTATGTGCAAGAAGACGCATTGCAAAGTTGGTTAAGAGAAGATCGACAACAATTGGCAAGAGTGCTTGTAGTTCAGCCACCATACCCTAGTGTGTTGCAATCTCTGGGTGGAAAATAGGTAGGAACATGTTTTCTGTTTTCTAAAGGTACCTCTTCTCCTCCAATGGTTTTCCTCTTATTCCAACTGACAGCAATGCCTTTGTTCAAACAAATAAAGAGCCTTTATAACAACATTGAGCCTTCAAGTGAATCAGATTATACTGCATCACGCACAGAAAGAAACGATAAACTGATGTCACAACAGTTGTCCAAGCCATCAAGAAAGGTCAAATGATAAATGACTACTGTTCTGCTTTTGTGACCCACTTTGTTTGAACATCCATATCACCATAACTGGGTATGATGAAGGACGAGTTATCTTTCTAGAAATACTGAGAATTTTATAAGTGCACACACATGGTAAAATTATTTTATTAACTCTAGATGTTTATTAAATAAGACGGTTTAACCCAGTTTGTAGTAATTATGACAATGCCTTTAATGGGATCCCTAGTATCGCAAACATGAATGTTGCTACCATTTGTATTCTTCTACGGTTCTTAAAGTTTAGATATACGAAATAGTATAAGAAGAATGGCGACCATGTTGAAATTCAGAATGGCGGCCTTATCCAATTTGGCTTTTTGTTTAATCCCTGGTTTCGGAAACATGGTTTTACTAACATTTATATTAGTCTTCAGTGCTCAAAAGTCAAAATAAAAAGCAAAATATAAGAAACATTTTGAAACAAAATGGCGGCTGAAGACGGGGCTGAAAAAAATGGCATCTGATATTTCTGGAATAAGCACCCCAAAAATTGACAAAGTTAGCCAATAAAATCTATTTTGGCACGACAATACAGGTGAACCGAATATCTGACAAAGCATACTATACTAATAGCCACCAACTGCTGGGCACGCGTCACTGGCTGTGAACATGCTGCATTCGTAACCGGGGTAAGATGGTAAACACGAGTTGATAGGTGGGAAATGACGTTCGACAGGTTATCCTAGTCGTATTTACCAACGGCGAACTGGCTCTTGTTGGAGTAACCCCGTTTGTCCGACATTCACCTTTATCCACGACAATGACGTTATCCAGGGAGCGAATAATGCAACAGGCTACGTTTTGATACAAAGACGCTTTCAAAAATCAGAATTTTTCTTTAAGATCTCCATGGCGACCCTCATTACAAATGACACTGCTACTCCAGCGGTGTTTTTTCGAGAGCAAGTAAACAAAGAGGAAAGAAAAATTAAAACCATAAACAGGCAGGTGCAGATCTTACACAATATACTTACAATCAAACACAAATTCCCGCATATGTTCATTCTAAACACCATTGCTGTCATTATCATGCAGATGTTTGGTATGATTAATTCAGTTTTGTTATTTGTATTTGTGTAAAAAATTCACTTTTTTTATATTAAAGTTATTAATTAACTTTTATTTTTTTAATAATATATGTGTGTATTAAATAATTAATTCACTTTTATTTTGGACTTATATATAAGTGATTGATTCTAGTGTTGTCATTAGGCATAAGTGTTTGAAATACACCAATTAAAGGAGCGATGCCAAAGAGAAAAAAACGAACATTATAAATGACGATTGTCAGTATAAACATACTTCATTACATAATCCCTTTGGCAACGCATGCATTATTTAACAGAAAAGGCCCAGAGAATACATATTTAACAGATTTAGTTTGGATTCTTATATTAAACAACAAATAGAAAAATGATCAAATACCGATAAATTCACTCTCCTTAAAAAATTAAGAGAACAGCAAAAACTAGTCTTCATGGCTCTTATGTGGTACACCATATATAGGACACTGCCTGAAGCTAGGATTTGTTTGAGCCTTTATTGCTGTTATTATCTCCGCCAAAGTACTGGGGTTGTTTTTGCCGGCGTTGGTTGGTCTGTTTGTTTGATTCTCTCTTAGCAAATTAACTTAAAACTCATAACCTGATTTTGATTAAATATTCAGGATAGCTCGGCAATAATACAAGGAACATTTAATTAAATTAGGAGGGGATGGGGGGGGGGGGGGAGCGGACCCACTCATGATCTGAATCATGGATTGTTTAAATAGGAAACATGCTACATTATTAACCATCACATTGGAGGTAATGAGCTGCTTTGGCGAAGATCTCTACTCTTTGATGTAAATTTCTAGTTTGATATGAATTAAACTTTTTAAAAAAGGTGATGCTGTCTACATGATGTGTATTTTGATTATAGACTACAGATCAATATATACACGACTAACGATGGATATACATGTACCCTCATTGTAGTAATTTTGGAAAGGGCCGCTGTCATGTGCCCAATGATCTAAAATATACAGATACTAGTATATATTAACATGTTTAATTAAAAAAATGATGTATATTTATAATGTTATATACTTAATATGTATTAAATCAAATGCTTCTTTAAAATATAATCATATATCTGAACGACTATATTCAGGAAGAGAGCAGAGAGATACATGCTATACACTGCGTATTCACACACTTATGAAACAAATTAAACGTCCCGTATTCGTATAACCGTATTCGCATCCGTGTCCTAAACGGCAGGGCATAGACATGACTCTCGTGTAATAACACACACACACACATATATATATATATATATATATATATATATATATATATATATATAAATGGGATATATATTCAAAATTATACCATATACATTTCTTTTATATCCCGTACAGGCAATGGAGATTTTGCTCAAGACCAAGGCTTTAATTAAAATTAGCAGAACAAATATTAACTAATGTTAGGGTCGATGTTGCCCTTTTTAAAGTCTCAACATACTCTGCCCATCCCTTATATCATATTCACTTATTTTTAGCACATTGTCTGGTTTCTTTGACGTATGTCAATTTCAAGTTTCTGCTACTAACTGCCAAGTTTGATCCTCTCGTCCTACAGTCAGAGTTAGCCGCGAACAATCGGACGCTTAGACACCTCGACCGGAGCGTCCCAAAGATATGTCGAGTGTCGCATACGCTTACCCCCACGTTCCTGAAAGCTATATATATATAAATATTATTTTTAAGGATCAACGTGCAACCCAATGGTGTCGCAACATAAGCTCTGTCCATGCCCCATATAATAAGGGTTCAGCTGTCAAGACAACTGTCTCAGCATGTCTGATCGTATAAGGACAGGCTAATTGATCTGAAGGTATTGTGACACACTAAGTGATCACCATGAAATATTAGATCAGTCGAGTGTTGAAGATACATAGATGACCATAATGCAAAACCTGTGAATAAAATAAACTATTTTACTTTGCATTTACATAACAGGTGACATTTAATCTCAGGATCATCATGTGCTTTAAATTAAAGTTTATATATAGGATAAATATATGATAGCGTGTTTGGCGAAAAATAGTGTTATCCTAAACCTACAGCCGTCAGTTTGTCCACCAGAAGTCTGCTCCTCCCTGATCTACTACGAACACCTTGCCTTCCAGTTCAGCAGATTTATCTTACCCGGATTAGGTGGTCTAATTACGTCACACGATACGCCCCCTGCCCGTATTCGTAACCTTATCCGCGTCCAGAACGGCAGTTTGCATGACTCTCGTGTAATAACATATAAATAAATGGTTATACAATCAGAATGATAACATGTACCTTTCTTTTATATTCCGCGCAGGCATGGGAGATGTTGCACAAGATCAAGGGTTTATTTAAAATTAACAGACCAAACTAACTTATTCAGACCACCCCTCATATCATATTCAGTTATCGTTAGCACACTAGCTGGATATTTGACGTGCGTCAATTTCCAGTGGCTTCTACAAGTGTCAGCTTTGATCCTCTCGGTCCTACAGTCAGAGTCAGCCGCGAAAAATCGGACGCTGTGTGTGTCTGTATAATTTTGTGTTTCGAAGTGCATACCGTTATACACGTGTTTAAGGATACAGACAGTAATGAAAACGTTTTGATTTAAATGAAATTAATAGGAAAGAAGGATTAACGGGCCGTCCAAAGGTGTCGCAACCTGTGCTCTGCCCAGGCCCCACAAGGGTTCAACTGTCTATACAACTGTCTCGGCATGATCGTATAAGAACAGGGTATGATCTGAAGGTATGTGACCCTGCCAGTGATCACCAAGAAATATTTGATTATTCGAGTCTGGAAGATATATAAATGATCATAATGCAAAACATGTACAAAATGTACTATTTTATTGCATTTACAACAGTAAAAGGCGACATTCATTCAATTCAGGTCTCTTTAAGTTAAATTATGGCAGCATCCACGCTAAAAAATTGGGTAATTTCTAACCTGCAGCCGTCAGTTTGTCCACCAAAGTCTCTCCGTCCCTGATTTACTACAGTAAACACTGGTTTCAGGTTCAGCAGATTTATCTTACCCGGATTATCTTACCTGTCTATTTACGTCACAGGAAAGTAATACTTGCGAAGTGTCGGCATTATGACCCGTTACAACGTAACACTATACTACAGCCCAGGGACTCCATAAATATTCTATAAAAACACCAAGGCGCTCCAGCGGTCCTCATCAATTACACGTGCTCAGGCTTAAGACGTGTCTAGGTGTGAGCGTGTAATTTCATACAATCGCTTCAGTACACGCGGTACGTATTGATCTAACAGAGTCTCTGTGTCCATGCAAAACCCTTGATATGTGTATAATTATTACTGTTAAATGTTGAGGCGGTCGTAATTCATCACTAAAGATAAGTCTGAACCATTCAATACAATTACTCTTTCTCTGACACGATGGATAATGACCCAAACCAGACTGTAATGATTTGACCGACATTTAGAAGGTAGATGTATAGCAAGGAAGATGGCAAGACGAAAGATGCAGCGCTTGTTATCGGAAAAACTTGAGTCTGATTGAAAGCTGATAAGTATTATTAATTTTTTTTATTCATTCTCTTAAAATTTTATTTTTTTTTTCAAAATAAGCTGTATATTACAAAGATGAAAATGTTCTCAATGCATTTTTACATTTACAGATATTTTTTAAAGAAAATTATGCGTTTGTAGTTTGACTTGCGTGACCAGCAAATTGAGAATATTAATACTGTGGATCCACAGACATTATGTATATATTTTTAATTTTTTTCCAAAGCAAACATCTTGTATCAGGAATTTGTCAATACGTTTTAACTAATGTATGCTTTGTTACTAAAACAGAAGGCGGTAAAGTGGGAAACTATTTAACTGTTGAGAATTATTTTTTTATTATCATTTATTTTGTACTAACATTGCACAATATAATATGAAAAGTGTAGATACTTATTGTGCTTTATAACAAAAATAAAGTGTGCTCAGTTAAAAGCCTTTATTTGTATCTGGTTATTTTGTGGAAATCACGGCAAGTATATATGTTTTGAATCTGCCCTGACAAAATTATCTACATACATGGTACAATCAAGACATTCGGTAATTTCTCTAACCAACTCTGCCTGAGCATATTCATCTTCATTAAATGAAAACCTATTGATAATCTTTTTTTTTTTTTTCAAATCTATTTGTATTACGATTTGGATATGTTTGCGTATAAAAACCCACAATTCTCCATCATGTTGCTTACACTGCTACCAACATGTGTCAAATAATCCCGACAAGCATTCCGAGCAATATATGAACCAGAGCATTACCTGAACTATACATAGAATAAAACATGTTCACGAAGCTCATTTCTAATTGACATTTTAATGGTTTCTTCCCGGCTATATGTAATGCAGTATATTCAATGCTGTTGAAGGTAATGTCTTAATACTTCTCAAACTTTTATTATATGCAGCTGTGAGAGAGGCAATATCTTTACTTCTGAGCTTTCAGCTTTGTGATCAATAAAACTAATAACAATTTTGGGAAAATAATGTATTCACTAAAATTTAGAAAGGTTACCGAGGTAAACTGGCTTCTGTGGCTCAGGGGTTGAGCACAGGACTAAAAGCCTGGAGATCCTGAGATTTTTCACTGTCAGCCCAATTCCAGGGTTTGCTCTCTGCAGGCTCAATGGGAAGGCTGTGCCTAATGGCTGTGCCTAATGGTTTCACTCACCTTAGGGATCACCTTTCGGGGATTCCTCGATGGTATGACCAAGCAATGGGGACGATAACGCACCTGCGGGCCCGCAGATGCAGTAGTCACTGGGCCTGGTTAACGGCCGGATATAAAATGAGAGGAAGCATGTGATACAGCCCTGTCACGTAGTCCGAAACCAGACTGGAATTCTGCAGAAGTACATATATGAAGTTAAGTTAGGATTAAAAAATGGAGGCGTTTACCTCCAACTAAAAAAAAATAAAATAACAATTGAAAAAAAGGTTTCCAAAGTTTCCTATAACAGAGTTTACTATCACGAAAAAACACGCTCTCTTACGGAGAATATGATTACTAACTGTGCGAGAACTGGAAATATATATACGTAAGTATTAAATCTTTTTTCCCCATTTCCGCTTGTTGATGTCTAAAACAGTAGTGGAATAAGCCATATTTAATTATTACCAAATTCTAAACACACTGATATATTATTTTTATTTTATATTATGGAGTATTCATCCCCAGATTTGCTACAGATGTTCACTAATTGATGTAACCCGCTTGCCGATGGTGCCAATAGCATCAGATCTTCAGCGTAGGCCAGGCAGCCTGCATATTTGTGTCCAATGTGACACCCAATATCACTCTGTCGTAATCTGCAGGTTAAATATCAGTGGACTAAACATCCCTTCCTGTTTAACTGCATTTTGTGAAAAGAAATTATCAGATGTCTCACTATTCCGTGAAACACGTACGAGCTGATTATTCAGTCTAACGACTACCTCTGGATTACTCTTTTTAATTAGTAAGGAAAACATTTGACCAAATATCGATCTGCCAAAGACTTTGCTGGCATCATGAACCAGCAATACACTTTACTACCTCGTGATCTGTAATCAGTTGCAATGTCATTATAACTGCTGCACTGATTGTCGTGTGTTGATTCTCTTTAAATGCAAAATGTGATTCTGATGACCGCAACAATTACTGAACAATTGTAAGATATGAGATATGATGATCTCAAAGAACTTACAGACCGAGCTACTAAATCTTGTACCACGGTAATTTACTCTGTCGTTTAAGTTTCCATTCCTGTCCTTGGGGAGAGCACAATAACAGAGTTTTTATATATCGCGGGAAATACCCATGGGATAACATTGCAGTACACATTAAAAAAATTATAACGGTTAATCGAGTAGAAGCATATTGTCAGAATATAAACTATTTCGTCCATCTGATTTCACTGTTTTCAGTGTAGCTATCCCTTTGCTACCTGATGTATCGAGTTATGGTATCATCTCGACGAAGAGTGTTTGAATCATGTGTACTCGAAGCATGAACAGTCTTCAGTATCATTTTCTTGAAATCTGTTGCATCTTGAGAACATGTATTTTTTATTCTCAGGCCACACGTGATTCGCCGCAGGTTTCGTAATAAAGGAACGTTTTGTCAACAGATGGGCTACAGATCTACTATTTATCAGATTAAATAGGACGTCTCTTGGTTTAACAGTCCTTATCATTATTATTATTTTCGGGTAGGCAGAATTATGTCAACATTGTTATAACGATGTTAAAAATAAAGAAGACAACAATAATTAAGCCATCTCCATTTTGTAATTGTTATTTGGGTCAGTGTGTTCCGCCTGGATTATTGTAATACTCTCTCCTACAACATTCTATATTATCGGCTGCTTTTTACAGAAACCATTCTAACTGAAAAATAGAGTTAAAAACCTTATATAGTGGGGTAGCAACCCTGAGCCGTATATATGCTTTAAATCCAATCATAAATAACAATTTGTAAAATAAAAATTAGCAGAAACAGATGAGCACCAAAACTTCATCTGCTTTCATCTTAATTGCCACATAAGAAAATAATAATAAGGAATAAGTTAACACCAATCGGTTGAGCTGGACAAATGGAATGACAAGGATAAAACAATGTACAAATCTGTCAAAGCAGTCATTGCAATAAGTCAAAGCAGTCTCCACTGAGACCCATTACAAATCCCACAGAAAATCAGTGCAGGCACAGGTTGTTTAGGATTAACCTGTTCCCGCTTCAGACCTCATTCCTTTGTAATTATAACTGCACATGTTGGGAACCCCCATGACGAACAATTATTCCATTACGACCGCACAACGAACTCCTTCTCGGGGCTTATTGACGACCCAGGAGGCGGCGGCCTAATCAACTTATGGTCAGTGTTTGGGTGACGTCACCTAACACACGACCGGCGGTAATTATGCGACCATGGCTGATTATTGTCATTTAGGACAACGTTCCTGCGTTTGCTTATAATTTTCTCTCTTTTTTTTATTTATCAGACCCATGAGCTGTTAATATTAGGAGTGTCTTGTACAAATTGTTCCAATAATTTTCCGCCACTAAAAGTTGTTAACCATATGCCTGAGTTTCTTGTTATGGCTTTATGACTTTTGAGAAAAAATATAAATGGGAGAGTTCAGTGCAGATTTGTTTATTTCAGCCGAATTCTATGTTTTTATTTACCGGCCTGGGCAAACGAGAAAGTAAAAAACAACGTTCACCCAGCATGGTCAGTGCCGATTCGTTGTTCAGAAGTTAGAGCCTTTAGCTGCAGTAGAATAACGATAGTAGAAGTTGTTTTTTTTTTTTAATTTCTTCACCAGAATGCATAATGTCTTTGTCAGTGGTGTACGACATCTCGTTCGACAACTGCGCAGAATCAGACTCACGGGACTACGACTATGGTTTGTTGGCTTTAAAATCTCCCACAATGCATTGGAGCCTCTAAATACACCAGCGGCGTAGGTGTAAATGTAGAGAGAAATGTGGTCCGTTCAAATATGTTAGGTTAGAATTGTTTCAAGGAAAGACACATAAATATTGAAATTTTTTAGTAAGGAATTCACGAAAATTTGAAATACTGTGAGCATACGCATGTGAATTGTTACGCTCTGAACAGAGCGCGTGACCTCCAGGCCCACGTGACTTTATACTCACACGCTGTGAGAAATAGTAGCATTTTTAAGGTTTGGCAACACCCAGTCAGTTTGCGCTGATTGGTTCTGGGTTTAAAAAAAAATCTGCAGAACTGGTAGATGAAATCTGATTGGCTAGCGCGCGTGTAAACAAACATAGTTATGCGGGGCAAGCTCGTGCGGCACACAATACAGGAAACAGCAGGCAGTGGGGGATAACTGACCTCGGGCAAGTCAGTATAAAGATTGTGTTTAAAGCTGACTATTGCATCGTGTGTATTCCTATAGGGGTGAAAAAAGTCTGTTTTACCAAGCGCTTTCTACAGCAGTGTAAAGTGACTGGTACCTCGAAGAACATCCGTTTGTGCTGGTGATACCTGCAATGTGTTTGGTTAAATATAATGCAGGGGGAATTTCACAGAGACAGCACCGCCTAGTGGCCAAACCTGACCGGCAACCGCGATTTGATGCAGCGGTTAGTGTAGCGAATAGTTGAGCGTAGCGTAGCCGCTGCTAATGGAGCGTAGTGAATTGTAAACAGGAGGGGATTCCTAGAAATGTAACACATTTGATTTAAAGTTTGACAGTTGAGAAAAGTAATCCCGGCCGCCCCACAATGCCTAACTGGAATAGGTTTTTTTTCAGAAGATACGACATCTGGCGGAAGAGTGCATTTTCTAAGGTTCGGTTCTGGGTCTCTGAGCGTCCAATTTGACGTGCGGCTTTCTGGATGTAGCACAAAGATTATTAAAAAAAGCTCTTGTAGGACTCACTGACCATTACGGAATATCGCACAGATACCAATAAAAAAAAACTTAAAACTGACTTTGCATTTTTCTATAATCAGATAATCCTATAATGTGATATACCCTAGAGACAGAGTGTGTATGCTAAGTGTACGGTTGGATTTCATGAACTGTCAGTGATCGGTTGATTCGCAGAAAAAATTTCTTTCAAAATACGTCACAAGCCCTATGCCGCTTCAAAATAATCATCGCCTTCTGGTTGCTTGCCGGAAATCTCCGATTTCGGCATACTGGTTGGTCAGTCGCGGATGTCTGTTTGTCTGTCCGTCTGTCTGTCTGTCTGTTTGTCCGTTCCCTCTCTACAGGTCGCAATTTTGCAGCAATCGCTTTCAAACTTACACAGTTGTTGGAAAATTTAAAATGCCAGGAGCCTATTACTACGGACTACGGCTATGGTTTGTTGGCTTTAAAATCTCCCACAATGCATTGGAGCCTCTAAATACACCAGCGGCGTAGGTGTAAATGTAGAGAGAAATGTGGTCCGTTCAAATACGTTAGGTTAGAATTGTTTCAAGGAAAGACACATAAATATTGAAATTTTTTAGTAAGGAATTCACGAAAATTTGATATACTGTGAGCATACGCATGTGAATTGTTACGCTCTGATCAGAGCGCGTGACCTCCAGGCCCACGTGACTTTAAACTCACACGCTGTGAGAAATAGTAGCATTTTTAGCATAGAAGATTTTAAGCATAGTAGATTATTAAAACTAGCTGTTGTAGGAGTCACTGACCATTACGGAATATCGCACAAATACCAAAAAAAAGAGCTTAAAACTGACTCTGCATTTTTCTATAATCAGATAATCCTATAATGTGATATACCCTAGAGACAGAGTGTGTATGCTAAGTGTACGGTTGGATTTCATTAACTGTCAGTGATCGGTTGATTCGCAGAAAAAATTTCTTTCAAAATACGTCACAAGCCCTATGCCGCTTCAAAATAATCATCGCCTTCTGCTTGCTTGCCGGAAATCTCCGATTTCGGCATGCTGGTTGGTCAGTCGAGGATGTCTGTTTGTCTGTCCGTCTGTCTGTCTGTCTGTTTGTCCGTTTCCCTCTCTACAGGTCGCAATTTTGCAGCAATCGCTTTCAAACTTACACAGTTGATGGAAAATTTAAAATGCCAGGAGCCTATTGTTTTTTGGTCAATAAAGGTCAAAGGTCAAGGTTATCAAAAAATGCAAAACGGTTTTTTCTTCATATCTGTGTTACTATCTACTTCAACAGTAGCTCATTTTAATCGTCATTCCATGGCCTGTCTTCCGGTGTGTAGCTGACTCAATTTGCGGTAATCATAATAACGCATTTTCGGGGGAAACTGCTGATATTTTTCTAACTTTGTTTTAAAGCTAGAGAGGTCTAGTTTTTTTGCATTAGGTAGCATTCAATTAGTACTAAAAGATTGCATTAAAGTCTCGCAATATCTCGTATAATATCTCGTCAAACGAGATATCTTGCCCTGGAGGCCACAGTGTTGCAGGAATCTTTTTGAAACTGACATATCTTAAGTCCTACACAAGTATCTCGAATTTTTTTTTTTTCATTATTTTTAATACGGCCGCTAGGGGACGCTGGATGCACACCTCCTCAACATATTATGTTTTGGCCATATCTCCAAAATTATAAGCCTCAGTTACTTAAACTATAGCTTATTTCTTTCTCAATCTGGTTTAGTCATCTTGTTACAATCATGTGTCATTTTGTCAGTGTGTCTCTCTGTTAATCAGTTGTCCTCAAATTCGCCTGCTTGCTCTTGCGTCTCACATTTAGCATTCTACAGGCCAAAGTTTTAAAAGAATCCTTTTGAAACTATTATATCTTATGCCTTACAGTAATACATATATCTCGAAACGGATTTTTTTATTTTCCGGAATAGGCCACTAGGGGGCGCTGCATACGACCCTCCCCAACATATCATTCTTTGGCCATATCTCCATAACTATAAACCTCAATTACAGAAACTATAGCATATTTTTGTCCTCTTGGTCTTTTCCATATTCTGAGTAAGTCATCTGGTCTCCTTCTTGTGTCACCTTGTCAGTATGTATGTTTGTTTGTAAGTTGTCCTCAAATTCGCCTGCTTGCTTGTTCTTGCGTCTCACATATAGCATTCTACGGGCCACAGTTTTGAAAGAATCCTTTTGGAACTAGTACACATTATGTTTTACACTAATATCTCAAACATATTTTTCATTTTCCGGATATGGCCGCTAGGGGGCGCTGGATGCACACCTCCTCAACATATCATGTTTTGGCCATATCTCCAAAATTATAAGCCTCGTTTACATAAATTTTTGCTTATTTTCTTTCTCTGAGTCTTCTCCATAATCTGGTTTAGTCATCTTGTTACAATCTTGTGTCACTTTGTCAGTATGTCTGTCTGCTTGTTAGTTTTCCTCAAAATCACCTAGCTGCTTCCTTGTTCTTGCACCTCTTATTTGGCATCCAATAGGCCAGAGATTCGGAGGAATCCTTTTAAAACTGGGACAGCTTATGTCATACACTAGTATCACGAAACGCATTTGTCGTCTTCAGGATATGTCCGCTAGAGGGCGCTGCAGTCGAACATCACCAATTTAATATTATTTTGCCATATCTCCAAAACTACAAACCGCAATTACAAAAAATATAACTTATTTTCATCCTCTGACCCTTTTCCAAAACCAGGTAAAGTCTTCTGGTGTCAGTCTTGTCTTACATTGTCAGTATGTCTGTCTGTTCGTCATTTGCTGTCAGCTTTGTCTGCCTGCTTGTTCATTTGTCTGATATGTCATTCTACGGGGCACAACTTCTCAGCAATAGCCCTGACAATCATTCCATTAATAGAAAACTGACAGTATCTTCTATCTGTCCGTCTGTCAATCATTTCAATTTCCGGCAAGCGTTCGCCCCATGGTCGTCTAGTTTGTTTCGTTAACCTTACGTGCTACCCTTCCTCTGAACTGCACCTGAGATAAGTGATGATCAGGTCACAGAGTCAGGGTTAGGGTTAGGGTCAGGGGCGGAAACCCTCATTTTCGTCATTGTTTGTTAGCATATTTTATAGTACTTTTGTAATAAAGAAAGTGTTTGAATCACGAGTTACCTGATGTTTTATGTACAAGAACGGTTCTATTGTCACATTTATCAAAATAATATATATATATATATATGTGTGTGTGTGTGTGTGTGTGTGTGTGTGTGTGTGTGTGTGTGTAAAAAAAAAAGAGAAGGCTACGTTCTGAATAAAGTGGTTTGCTCAGGAAGCATCTGTTGTCATAGTTGTAGGAAAACTACCCCCGGAGAATATTATCAACGGACAATAAACCTCTGGTACCCCAGATATCATATATATAATTGATCTGTGTATTATATGCTGTATACTTTAAATGTAAATTCTGTATAAGCTCCCGTAACTCTCCGCTACTTAAATGACTCTTTGTTGAATTGACTCTGTCCTAAGTTCTTGCATCCGAAAAAACTTCAGTCAAAGTTAGGAAGAGCAAACTTATCTGTCAGGGAAAGAAAGATACGCAAACACCATTGTATGGCGCCAATTATCCCAATTGGCAATATGCCGAGCCTCATCCAGGTTTTTTTTAAGGGGGGTGGCTGGGATCTGTACCATGTACAGATAAACATTACATTTTATCAAAAGAAATATTTTATTACACGTTTAATAATACAGTAACGGATAATTTACGAATGATTTTATAGTGTAACTGAAATTAAAGTTAATAGTTAAAAGGTCCGTAAGAGAGTTGGGGCTGCAACCACACCCCTAAAACTCCAGCCCTGATAAATAGAGAGTAAAGACGGGCAGGGAGCAAGTCTAGGTAAACACAAATGAAACGGGGTCTATGATAAATTTCATGGCCTGGCGCGCTTTGTCTGTTTCTAAAGCATGGATATATTCGGGGTAAATTAACTGAAGAAGATAAAACTGTTGAAAATTTTATGAAACTGGACACAATGAAAATAATTTGCTGTCCCAAAGTTAAAATTATTGTACAGCATTTTAATGGAACTGTGTCAGACGTAAAGGCATTTCACATATATTAAGTACGGCATGAAGCTGATCCAGATATACGGCATGCGGCTGATCCCGGTATACTGCATGCAGCTGACCCAGGTATGCGGCATGCAACTGATCCTGTTATACGGCATGCAGCTGATCCAGGTATGCGGCATGCAGCTGATCCAGGTATACGGCATGCAGCTGATCCTAGTATACGGCATGAAGCTGATCCAGGTATACGGCATGCAGCTGATCCAGGTATCCGGCATGCAGCTTATCGAGGTATACGGCATGCAGCTGATCATGGTATACGACATTCAGCTGATCCTGGTATATGGCATGAAGTTGATCCTGGTATAAGGCATTTAAGTAATACTAAATGTTAAACCAGGTATAATGCATGCAGCTGATTCAGGTATACGGCATGCAGCTGATCCTGGTATACGGCATGCAGCTGATCCAGGTTTACTGCATGCAGCTGATCCAGGTATACGGCATGCAGCTGATCCAGGTAAACGGCATACAGCTGATCAAGGTATACGGCATGCAACTGATCCAGGTATACGGCATGAAGCTGATCCAGGTTTACTGCATGCAGCTGATCCAGGTATACGGCATCAAGCTGAACCAGGTATACGGCATGCAGCTGATTCTGGTATACGGCATGCAGCTGATCCTAGTATACGGCATGCATCTAATCCAGGTAAACGGCATGCAGCTGATCCTGCTATACGGCATGCAGATGATCCAGGTATACGACATGCAGCTGATCCAGGTATACGGCATGCAGCTGATCCAGGTATACGACATACAGCTGATCCAGGTTAACTGAATCCAGCTGAACCTGGTTTACTGCATGCAGCTGATCCAGGTATACGACATACAGCTGATCCAGGTTAACTGAATCCAGCTGAACCTGGTATACGGCATGCAGGTGATCCAGGTATACGACATACAGCTGATCCAGGTATACGACATACAGCTGATCCAGGTATACGACATACAGCTGATTCAGGTATACGACATACAGCTGATTCAGGTATACGACATGCAGCTGATCCAGGTATACGACATACAGCTGATCCAGGTATACGGCATGCAGCTGATCCAGGTATACGGCATGCAGCTGATCCAGGTATACGGCATGCATCTGATCCAGGTATACGACATGCATCTGATCATGGTATACGGCATGCAGGTGATCCTGCTATACGAAATGCAGATGATCCAGGTATACGACATGCAGCTGATTCAGGTATACGACATGCAGCTGATCCAGGTATACGGCATGCAGCTGATCCAGGTATACGGCATGCAGCTGATCCAGGTATCCGGCATGCAGCTGATCCAGGTATACGACATGCAGCTGATCCAGGTTAACTGAATCCAGCTGAACCTGGTATACGGCATGCACGTGATCCTGCTATACGGCATGCAGATGATCCAGGTATACGACATGCAGCTGATTCAGGTATACGACATGCAGCTGATCCAGGTATACGGCATGCAGCTGATCCAGGTATACGGCATGCAGCTGATCCAGGTATCCGGCATGCAGCTTATCGAGGTATACGGCATGCAGCTGATCATGGTATACGACATTCAGCTGATCCTGGTATATGGCATGAAGTTGATCCTGGTATAAGGCATTTAAGTAATACTAAATGTTAAACCAGGTATAATGCATGCAGCTGATTCAGGTATACGGCATGCAGCTGATCCTGGTATACGGCATGCAGCTGATCCAGGTTTACTGCATGCAGCTGATCCAGGTAAACGGCATGCAGCTGATCCAGGTATACGGCATGCAGCTGATCCAGGTATCCGGCATGCAGCTTATCGAGGTATACGGCATGCAGCTGATCATGGTATACGACATTCAGCTGATCCTGGTATATGGCATGAAGTTGATCCTGGTATAAGGCATTTAAGTAATACTAAATGTTAAACCAGGTATAATGCATGCAGCTGATTCAGGTATACGGCATGCAGCTGATCCAGGTTTACTGCATGCAGCTGATCAAGGTATACGGCATGCACCTGATCCAGGTATACGGCATGCAGCTGATCCAGGTAAACGGCATGCAACTGATCCAGGTATACGGCATACATCTGATCATGGTATACGGCATGAAGCTGATCCTGGTATACGGCATGAAGCTGATCCAGGTTTACTGCATGCAGCTGATCCAGGTATACGGCATCAAGCTGAACCAGGTATACGGCATGCAGCTGATTCTGGTATACGGCATGCAGCTGATCCTTGTATACGGCATGCATCTAATCCAGGTAAACGGCATGAAGCTGATCCAGGTTTACTGCATGCAGCTGATCCAGGTATACGGCATGCAACTGATCCAGGTATACGGCATACATCTGATCATGGTATACGGCATGAAGCTGATCCTGGTATACGGCATGAAGCTGATCCAGGTTTACTGCATGCAGCTGATCCAGGTATACGGCATCAAGCTGAACCAGGTATACGGCATGCAGCTGATTCTGGTATACGGCATGCAGCTGATCCTTGTATACGGCATGCATCTAATCCAGGTAAACGGCATGCAGCTGATCCTAGTATACGGCATGCATCTAATCCAGGTAAACGGCATGCAGCTGATCCAGGTATACGGCATGCAGCTGATCCAGGTAAACGGCATACAGCTGATCAAGGTATAGGGCATGCAGCTGATCCAGGTATACGGCATGAAGCTGATCCAGGTTTACTGCATGCAGCTGATCCAGGTATACGGCATGCAACTGATCCAGGTATACGGCATACATCTGATCATGGTATACGGCATGAAGCTGATCCTGGTATACGGCATGAAGCTGATCCAGGTTTACTGCATGCAGCTGATCCAGGTATATGGCATCAAGCTGAACCAGGTATACGGCATGCAGCTGATTCTGGTATACGGCATGCAGCTGATCCTTGTATACGGCATGCATCTAATCCAGGTAAACGGCATGAAGCTGATCCAGGTTTACTGCATGCAGCTGATCCAGGTATACGGCATGCAACTGATCCAGGTATACGGCATACATCTGATCATGGTATACGGCATGAAGCTGATCCTGGTATACGGCATGAAGCTGATCCAGGTTTACTGCATGCAGCTGATCCAGGTATACGGCATCAAGCTGAACCAGGTATACGGCATGCAGCTGATTCTGGTATACGGCATGCAGGTGATCCTTGTATACGGCATGCATCTAATCCAGGTAAACGGCATGCAGCTGATCCTAGTATACGGCATGCATCTAATCCAGGTAAACGGCATGCAGCTGATCCAGGTATACGGCATGCAGCTGATCCAGGTAAACGGCATACAGCTGATCAAGGTATAGGGCATGCAGCTGATCCAGGTATACGGCATGAAGCTGATCCAGGTATACGGCATCAAGCTGAACCAGGTATACGGCATGCAGCTGATTCTGGTATACGGCATGCAGCTGATCCTAGTAAACGGCATGCATCTAATCCAGGTAAACGGCATGCAGCTGATCCTGCTATACGGCATGCAGATGATCCAGGTATACGACATGCAGCTGATCCAGGTATACGGCATGCAGCTGATCCAGGTATACGACATACAGCTGATCCAGGTTAACTGAATCCAGCTGAACCTGGTTTACTGCATGCTGCTGATCCAGGTATACGACATACAGCTGATCCAGGTTAACTGAATCCAGCTGAACCTGGTATACGGCATGCAGGTGATCCAGGTATACGACATACAGCTGATCCAGGTATACGACCTACAGCTGATCCAGGTATACGACATACAGCTGATTCAGGTATACGACATACAGCTGATTCAGGTATACGACATGCAGCTGATCCAGGTATACGACATACAGCTGATCCAGGTATACGGCATGCAGCTGATCCAGGTATACGGCATGCAGCTGATCCAGGTATACGGCATGCAACTGATCCAGGTATACGGCATGCATCTGATCCAGGTATACGACATGCATCTGATCATGGTATACGGCATGCAGGTGATCCTGCTATACGACATGCAGCTGATCCAGGTATACGACATGCAGCTGATCCAGGTATACGACATGCAGTTGATCCAGGTATACGGCATACAGCTGATCCAGGTTAATTGAATCCTGCTGAACCTGGTATACGGCATGCACGTGATCCTGCTATACGGCATGCAGATGATCCAGGTATACGACATGCAGCTGATTCAGGTATACGACATGCAGCTGATCCAGGTATACGGCATGCAGCTGATCCGGTATACGGCATGCAACTGATCCAGGTATACGGCATGCATCTGATCCAGGTATACGACATGCATCTGATCATGGTATACGGCATGCAGGTGATCCTGCTATACGGCATGCAGATGATCCAGGTATACGACATGCAGCTGATTCAGGTATACGGCATGCAGCTGATCCAGGTATACGGCATGCAGCTGATCCGGTATACGGCATGCAACTGATCCAGGTATACGGCATGCATCTGATCCAGGTATACGACATGCATCTGATCATGGTATACGGCATGCACGTGATCCTGCTATACGGCATGCAGATGATCCAGGTATACGACATACAGCTGATTCAGGTATACGGCATGCAGCTGATCCAGGTATACGGCATGCAGCTGATCCGGTATATGGCATGCAACTGATCCAGGTATACGGCATGCATCTGATCCAGGTATACGACATGCATCTGATCATGGTATACGGCATGCAGGTGATCCTGCTATACGACATGCAGCTGAACCAGGTATACGGCATGCAACTGATCCAGGTATACGGCATGCATCTGATCCAGGTATACGGCATGCAGCTGTTTCTGGTATACGGCATGCAGGTGATCCTGCTATACGGCATGCAGCTGATCCAGGTATACGACATGCACTTGATCCAGGTATACGGCATACAGCTGATCCAGGTTAACTGAATCCAGCTGAACCTGGTATACGGCATGCACGTGATCCTGCTATACGGCATGCAGATGATCCAGGTATACGACATGCAGCTGATTCAGGTATACGACATGCAGCTGATCCAGGTATACGGCATGCAGCTGATCCGGTATACGGCATGCAACTGATCCAGGTATACGGCATGCATCTGATCATGGTATACGGCATGCAGCTGTTTCTGGTATACGGCATGCAGGTGATCCTGCCATACGGCATGAAGCGGATCCTGCTATACGGCATGAAGCTGATCCAGGTATACGACATGCAGTTGATCCAGGTATACGGCATGCAGCTGTTTCTGGTATACGGCATGCAGGTGATCCTGCCATACGGCATGAAGCGGATCCTGCTATACGGCATGCAGCTGATCCAGGTATACGACATGCAGTTGATCCAGGTATACAGCATGCAGCTGTTTCTGGTATACGGCATGCAGGTGATCCTGCCATACGGCATGAAGCGGATCCTGCTATACGGCATGAAGCTGATCCAGGTATACGACATGCAGTTGATCCAGGTATACGGCATGCAGCTGTTTCTGGTATACGGCATGCAGGTGATCCTGCCATACGGCATGAAGCGGATCCTGCTATACGGCATGAAGCTGATCCAGGTATACGACATGCAGTTGATCCAGGTATACGGCATGCAGCTGTTTCTGGTATACGGCATGCAGGTGATCCTGCCATACGGCATGAAGCGGATCCTGCTATACGGCATGCAGCTGATCCAGGTATACGACATGCAGTTGATCCAGGTATACGGCATGCAGCTGTTTCTGGTATACGGCATGCAGGTGATCCTGCCATACGGCATGAAGCGGATCCTGCTATACGGCATGAAGCTGATCCAGGTTTACTGAATCGGGCTGAACCTGGTATACGGCATGAAGCGGATCCTGGTATACGGCATACAGATGATTCAGGTAAACGGCATGCAGGTGATCCAGGTAAACGACATGCAGCTGATTCAAGTTTACTGAATCCAGCTGATCCAGGTTTACGGGATGAAGCTGATTCAGGTATACGGCATGCAGCTGATCCACGTATACGGCGTGCAGGTGATCCTGGTATACGGCATGAAGCTGATTCAAGTTTACTGAATCCAGCTGATCCAGGTATACGGCATGCAAATGCAGCTGATTCTGGTAAACGGCATGCAGCTGATTCTGGTAAACGGCATAAAGCTGATCCAGGTATACGGCATGCAGCTGATCCAGGTATACCCATGCAGCTGATAAATCAACAGAAGAGGTAACAGATTATAATGTATTTAAGATAGGCCTATAGAATCTGTTTACTTATTTTAAGTTTCTCTGTTCAGCGTGAATGTTCGCTATGTGATAAGGACTCCTTAAAGAATTGTTTGTCACATTACTTTACAACTAGGCCCTTGGTGTATTTTGAACTAACATATTTCAAAATAAAACTATCTAAGTAAAATTAAATGTTGGTTTGAAGGGAAAGTAAGCAATAATAGGTTATAAGTGCATAATCATATAAATTTGCAATCGCCTTCTGACAGAAAAAAACATCAAATCTGATGAGTTCTATTTTGCGTGGTTGGAAATATAACACCGAGTGGAATATGACAATGAATCCCTAATTTTTTATTTTGGATTATCACCGGGGCGTTTGTAATTCTACTGTAACTTATAGTTATTTCAAGCCTGCCTACCTTGCCAAATCAAGTCGTAACTAAGTTAGCACTTGCAAATAATTAAAAAAATCACCAGAGGAATGACAAATCAGTATCTTTCATGTTTATTATCATGTGTGTTTCTACTGAAATGTTTAAATAAAAAAAAATAATATGGAAACAAAACTTTTTTTTAGAATATATATCTCCATGTTGTGATCTAACAGTCACAACTATATCCTACTAAGCGAGAGATAATATTCTCTTAAGGGCAAACCCATAAGCCCCATTTTCATTATTATTGTTCGGCCAGTACAACAGTCAGTGATTAACATGATCTCCCTTAAACCTGGGGAATGACAGGTACACAAGGTGCTTTGATTGTATTGTGAAAAATTGCATTTTAAAGATTAAAACAAAAGGATCTTAATGGCACTCTATGGTGCAAGTACATACCCAAGGCGAACCATGTATGTCTTCCAATCTGGTAAAGTTAGTTGACACTGGACTGCTAGGGTTTTGTTTGAAACATAATCCCTGAACTCCTGAGTCAAAGCAGGTCAGAATTAAATTAGATTTGTTAAACTCCAACATTTGATTTTATTAATTTGGGCTTATAATAAGCATTTACTAGACTTTGTATTAACATAAAACCGGAAAAGGATGAGTCATTGCACTTACTGCAATATAGCAAACTTCTCGTTAAAACTCTGTTTGCCCCACTGTTCAGATAAACATCTTGTTTGCGTTATAGAAAGTGGTAATTATTTAGAAATCTCTTTCCTGTCAGAAATATTAATAGTATAAAAAATAGGCAATTCAGAAAGAATAACTAGCAGCTCTGCTTCACATTTAGTCCTCACACAAAGGCAAACTGCAATATCTATCATTTATTTATGGTGCCACCCAAACAAAATGGTGTAGGTACATATACTGCTCTTGCCTTGATTTTATATGTTAATTTTGTAGGAATTATTTGCATGGATATATTTAAACAGACAACACAGCCCTTTCTCAGCCGAAGGGTCTTTTATGTTTCACGTAAGAAAGCGAATTTGGCCAGAAGTGCAGATACGGCGGCCTAGTTTGTACGATATCACCAGTGACTTAGGCACCAATATTCAAAATAAAATATAAATTAAAAAAATTATTGCTTAAAATGACTTGTCGCCCTTTTCTTTTTTTCAACCGGAGACATGCAAAATACATGTATTCAAAAAACTGGCCGAGTACCCGTGCCTGCATTCATATCATACGGGATATTTAGTTTACGACATCCAAGTTTAACCTATAAATCGGCCCCCGATAGCAACCACGTGACATAATTTGGAGGATTAACCAATCAGGATTCGATAAGTGCGTTGGTATGCGACATAAAAGTACACAAAAACATCAAACAGGCATTGTTTCTGCGGACAGTTGGTGGCAAGGGGAACGGAATAACACCTTTCTGTGACCACGTCCGAATTCAAAAATTGTAGTTGGGTGCCAGACATGTTTTTTTTTTTCATCTAAAAGACTTCAGACTTCATTATAATAACTTCGTATAACCAAACTGGTCACGCTTGGTCTTATCAAAAATACACCTAGTACTGTTTTAAAAATTCGTTAAAATTACACAAATTGCTATGAAACAGGGTGAGGAAAAGTAATCATATCTTTAGCATTTGGAAAGCTTTATACATGAATGACACACCAGATGAAAGCTATAAATGTCGACTATCAACTGACATCGAATTTGCTTTAAAATAGGCATTATATAATATATTATAACTAAACAATACATAAATAACAGTGTGTCTCGCAAAATTACAATTTCGGTGCAAGTACATTTCAAAAAAGGCTGATATTTTACAGAAAGCTACCACTGTCATACTGTTGTCAGCTACCACTGTCATACTGCTGTCGGCTACCACTGTCATACTGCTGTCAGCTATCACTTTCATACTGCTGTCAGCTACCAATGTCACACTGCTAGCAGCTACCACTTTCATACTGCTGTCAGCTACCACTTTCATACTGCTGTCAGCTACCTCTTTCATACTGCTAGCAGCTACCACTGTCATACTGCTGTCGGCTACCACTGTCATACTGCTGTCAGCTACCACTGTCATACTGCTGTCAGCTATCTCTTTCATACTGCTAGCAGCTACCACTGTCATACTGCTGTCAGCTACCACTGTCAGACTGCTGTCAGCTACCACTGTCACACTGCTGTCAGCTACCACTGTCAGACTGCTATCAGCTACCACTGTCACACTGCTGTCAGCTACCACTGTCACACTGCTGTCAGCTACCACTGTCACTATGCTGTCAGCTACCACTGTCACACTGCTGTCAGCTACCACTGTCACACTGCTGTCAGCTACCACTGTCACACTGCTGTCAGCTACCACTTTCACACTGCTGTCAGCTACCACTTTCACACTGCTAGCAGCTACCACTTTCACACTGCTAGCAGCAACCACTTTCACACTGCTAGCAGCTACCACTTTCACACTGCTAGCAGCTACCACTGTCACATGCTAGCAGCTACCACTTTCATACTGCTATCAGCTACCACTGTCACACTGCTAGCAGCTACTACTTTCATACTGCTGTCAGCTACCACTTTCATACTGCTGTCAGCTACCACTCTCATACTGCTGTCAGCTACCACTGTCACACTGCTGTCAGCTACCACTGTCATACTGCTGTCAGCTACCACTGTCATACTGCTGTCAGCTACCACTTTCATACTGCTGTCAGCTACCACTTTCATACTGCTGTCAGCTACCACTTTCATACTGCTGTCAACTACCACTTTCATACTGCTAGCAGCTACCACTTTCATACTGCTGTCAGCTACCACTGTCATACTGCTAGCAGATACCACTTTCATACTGCTAGCAGCTACCACTGTCATACTGCTGTCAGATACCACTTTCATACTGCTGTCAGCTACCACTTTCATACTGCTGTCAGCTACCACTGTCATCCTGCTGTCAGTTACCACTGTCATACTGCTGTCAGCTACCACTTTCATACTGCTGTCAGCTACCACTGTCATACTGCTGTCAGCTACCACTGTCATACTGCTGTCAGCTACCACTTTCATACTGCTGTCAGCTACCACTTTCATACTGCTGTCAGCTACCACTGTCATACTGCTGTCAGCTACCACCATCACACTGCTAGCAGCTACCACTTTCACACTGCTAGCAGCAACCACTGTCACATGCTAGCAGCTACCACTTTCATACTGCTGTCAGCTACCACTTTCATACTGCTGTCAGCTACCAGTGTCAGACTGCTGTCAGCTACCACTGTCACACTGCTGTCAGCTATACCACTTTCACACTGCTGTCAGCTACCACTGTCACACTGCTGTCAGCTACCACTGTCACACTGCTGTCAGCTACCACTGTCACACTGCTGTCAGCTACCTCTGTCACACTGCTGTCAGCTACCTCTGTCACACTGCTGTCAGCTACCACTTTCACACTGCTGTCAGCTACCACTTTCATACTGCTGTCAGCTACCACTGTCACACTGCTGTCAGCTACCACTTTCATACTGCTGTCAGCTACCACTTTCATACTGCTGTCAGCTACCACTTTCATACTGCTGTCAACTACCACTTTCATACTGCTAGCAGCTACCACTTTCATACTGCTGTCAGCTACCACTGTCATACTGCTGTCAGCTACCACTGTCACACTGCTAGCAGCTACCACTGTCATACTGCTGTCAGCTTCCACTTTCACACTGCTGTCAGCAACCACTTTCATACTGCTGTCAGCTACCACTGTCACACTGCTGTCAGCTACCACTTTCATACTGCTGTCAGCTACCACTTTCTTACTGCTGTCAGCTACCACTTTCACACTGCTGTCAGCTACCACTCTTATACTGCTGTCAGCTACCACTGTCATACTGCTGTCAGCAACCACTTTCATACTGCTGTCAGCTACCACTGTCACACTGCTAGCAGCTACCACTGTCATACTGCTGTCAGCTTCCACTTTCACACTGCTGTCAGCAACCACTTTCATACTGCTGTCAGCTACCACTGTCACACTGCTGTCAGCTACCACTTTCATACTGCTGTCAGCTACCACTTTCTTACTGCTGTCAGCTACCACTTTCACACTGCTGTCAGCTACCACTCTTATACTGCTGTCAGCTACCACTGTCATACTGCTGTCAGCAACCACTTTCATACTGCTGTCAGCTACCACTGTCACACTGCTGTCAGCTACCACTGTCATACTGCTGTCAGCTACCACTTTCACACTGCTGTCAGCTACCACTGTCACACTGCTGTCAGCTACCACTTTCACACTGCTGTCAGCTACCATTGTCACACTGCTGTCAGCTACCACTTTCATACTGCTGTCAGCTACCACTTTCATACTGCTGCCAGCTACCACTTTCATACTGCTAGCAGCTACCACTTTCATACTGCTATCAGACATTCTTACTATCTACACAAATACACCTCTCAAAAACATTGATAGCAATTGTCACCTGTTAGGTACCGATGAACCCTGATGTACTAAATGGTCAAAGATGAGAAAGACTTTTACAAGCTGTTTAAATGGGTAATTATTGGTTTTTACTATGGTTGTTTGATCAGTAACTTGGCAATATCTCACAATTACTCTTGAGATGTTGCATGAGAACGAATGATACGGACAGAAATCCTAAAAACCATGCTGCACCTAAATCATATTGCACATATATTAACCTGCACCTATATAACACTGCATAAACCTATATCACACCGCACCTATATCACACCGCACCTATATCACACCGCACCTATATCACACCGCACCTTTATCACACCGCATCTATATCATACCGTACCTATATCACACCGCACCTATATCACACCGCACCTATATCACACCGCACCTTTATCACACCGCACCTATATCACACCGCACCTTTATCACACCGTACCTTTATCACACCGCATCTATATCATACCGCACCTATATTATACTGCACCTATATCACACAGCACCTATATCATACCGCACCTATATCACACCGCACCTATATCACACCGCACCTATATCACACCGCACCTTTATCACACCGCATCTATATCATACCGCACCTATATCATACTGCACCTATATCACACCGCATCTATATCATACCGCACCTATATCATACCGCACCTATATCATACCGCACCTATATCATACCGCCCTTATATCATATCGCACCTTTATCATAGCGCACCTATATCAAACCGCACCTATATCATACCGCACCTATATCACACCGCATCTATATCACACCGCATCTATATCATACCGCACCTATATCATATCGCACCAGTCCTATATCATACTGCATCTATATCTCATTTGGTTCGATAGCAGAACCTATATGCCTAGTTTTGCCATGTCTATTTGATTTTCTGAGAGAACCCTATAGGTGATTGCTGTTAAACACAAACAGTGACATGGAAAACTACTGTTAGTCTATGGTTTATGCACAAAACCATGATTTAACATATATCTTACATGTTTACTCTATAAAAGTGAGCCTGATTTCAAGGAACCGTGTCTTAAGGCTGCTTTTGAGATCGGTGGTATGTCAAGGGATCTAAACATTGAGTTATTATGTATTTCAATAAATAAACGTAAGTTCTTCTTTTACCAATCAGATAATACAACATTTCATATCGCTTCAAAATTCATGTCGCTTCAAAACTTCATGTCGCTTCAAAACTTTAATTTCCACCTCAGTAAATTGCTGGTTATTCTGTTGATTCTTTGTGATTTTATCCGGAAAAAGATTGACATTTTTAACGTTCACATTTATGAAATGACGGATCCGGCGGTCAGCCGAAGAAGGTGATACCTCCATATACGAGTATTGTGGTTAGGCATGTCCATGAGTACACTCCTTTCATGGTGGTCACACATAGTGGTCTTTTTTGTCTTTTGCAATCAAGGAGTAAATGAATTGAATTTAGGTGAATGGAATGTGTAGTCCATGAGTATACAAAATAATTCCAATAAAAAATCTACAGAATGGGAACAAAATGTAATCTTAATTTTACATTCCTTTTGGTGGCTCAGCTAAAATACTTAATTGATAAAACCGAGAAAATGTAATGTAATTAAATGAGCCTATTCAAAATGGTTGACGTTCAAATGCCTTAAATTATATAAAATCAGTAAACGATGTTCTTGCCCTCTGACTATTTCTTTCAGCTGTTACTAGTGACCTTTTCCAGTCTTCCCCGTTTACCAATCTTCTGTAAGCATTGCAGATAAGGTTGTTTCAATTTCTTCGAAATTAACTAAATTTATCATTCTTAGCGCATCTGTCATTATTCTTGACAAGGCATTTATCATTCTTCAAATTGTCAAATTCAACTTTTACAAGAGCTTAACATTATTATCAAACCGGTCATGAAAATTAATGTGCATTGTAGCCGTAAAGATATCTTCAACTTTTTCTGTTTTCCTCGACGTGGAGGTAAATTTGGAAAAAAAAATAATTAAATGTACATGAGAAGAATATTAGATTTGAAGACTGGTGACGTCATTCTTTCTTATGCGTGCGGGTCTTCCTTTATAATGTCATTTATTTGTTGTTCCAAACGCATCTTAGTTCCTTATCACGTAGATCCCTGTAGTCACGTAAAATAAAAATTAAATAACGGTTTTATTCTCTAACATAATTATGAAACGAGGTTTGATTAATTCTCTTAACTAATTGTAACAAATGGTATAAAACAGCCATCAGGACAGGAGAGGGTGTTTTTTTAAATATTCAACTCTTGTCACAAATAACACTTCTTGTCCCCACGTTAATCATGGACACATTTTTTTCATGAGCGGGTCTTAGTGTTTCTCTCGGTTCTCTCTGATGAATACATGATATATTGCAGAGGTAATAAGGATGCCTTTCCATACATGCGGGCCCAGGCGCTGGTACCGCGCGGGTCCCACACAGTTGAATCCAACAAGTGTGTTATTATTGTCCCCTTTCCACGTGCGGGCCCCCGCCAGGGTGCCGTGCGATTCCCGCATGCGGATCCAGCAGTGTTGTTTTTTTACGGGGGCATGCATGCGGATGCTACATGTATATATCAGTAGCAGGCATGTATGCTTGTCTTTGAAAAGAAAAAGGAGCTGATAGAGCTTTTTATACTGCATAAAAAAATATACGACCGGTCTTCATTGAGATACGACTCGGGGCCAGCTCTAGTTAGAGTGTGACCGGAAATAGCAACTGCTGATGAGATACGATATTAATCCGCTCCAATATGCCTCCATAATAACTATAATGCTTACACTGATTATTTCCTTTACACATTACAATTAAATTTGAAGAAGAAAAATGATTATCAGTGCATGCGTTTATCACAACTAATGGGTCACCCGCATGTGGGGACCCGCACATATGGAAAGGGACTCTCCGCATGCGGAATAATCCGCATGTATGTAAAGGTACCCTTAAAGGAATAACATTTGACTCTGAATTTATCTCTATGATATGTACATGTCACGTGATAATGAGATTTGTATTGTCTGCTTCAGGTATTCGTCAAAAATCATAAAATGATAATTTTCAGATACATAGTGAAATACTTGGTTATTAATATAAACACATCATCACAGAAATGTGCCATTGACAGTTAAATTCATCATTAGAAAAAGTAGCATTTAAACTGACCTATCAACCTTACGTTGGGTGTGAAAAAAACAGGTGTATACATAGAGTGAATCGAAACTTTCTCTAATCGCTGACTGGCTAGCAGATGGAGTTAAAACTTGAATGACATCTGGACCTGTGCCCGGGAGTATAGCAAGTATTTTGAGCTTGGGCATTGCTTGTCTTGTTAAGCTAGGCCCTTCTCTTTTACACTTCAGTGCAAGCCTAGGTAGCAAGATGACTGAGTTAAAAGTGGACATGCCTCGGACCGAAAAAGCTCCGCCTTCTTTGATTTTATATTTACAGACTTTATATTTGGAATATAACTCATATTTTATATACACGATAAAAAGTAGTTAAGAGTGGTTTAAGTGGAATGGATTCATCTTATACACCTACAACCGTCAGTTACAATCTTAATTCAGTAACCAAAAATTAATAAAAGCAAAACAATTCTCTTTCTACACGGTTTTGGTAATTTCATCAGAACAATATTTCAGTCGATTATTTCAGTAATAACTCTATACTATCTTTAGCAGCTGCGCTTTTGGCCGACCTTGATTTAGCGAGCCACCCAGACGTTAATTTTATAAAAAAAAATGAACAAGCCTGTTCCGGACTGAAATCAAAATTGCCAATCAGATCCCAACGACCATAATGTAAACATAACTAAACAACACTGCGCTCATTCCGTCTGTACATGAACATGTCTGCACCATATGAATTTATTTGTACCCCGGCAAAACAACGCGTTTGGTCTAGAACTATAGCAACAGTCACGGGTTTCTGATTATTTCCATTGCTTTGTTCATTATTCACGAAATATACGCCAGTGCCTCGCTGAATCAAGGTCTGGTAAGATATATAGGTTGCATTGTGTACATTAATATAGAGTATCATGTTAGCGCGAGACTTAGTGCAGAGAACCCAGGTATCATATTTCATGCTAGTGTTTGTACAGTTTTAATTCCGTGGAAACCAGTCATGTCTAGACTGTTGGTACCTTCAAACTTGAATTTTCCATGCTTTGCTTTTGAGGCGTGTCCAATCGAGTATCCATGCAATTAATGACAAGCAGCATAATAATGTATGAGGATTGGCCAAACGGCGGTCAGGATATGTGACGTCAGCAAGCGTATATAAGTGGTAGATCCTAGAATTCCTTGACAAAACTCCTAGGTCAGCGCCAGAGAGTGAAGTCTGGCCGTTAGTAACCGGTGTAGAGAAAGGTCCGGTATTGTGTGATCAGCTGAGAGATGATGTTCTTGAGCGTTATACAACAGCGCATGAGAACGGCTACGTTGATCCTCTCTAACGGGCTTGAGAGTCGGTATCGTTATTACCGAAGGACCGGTAATCCGGCGATGTATTTCTGTCGTGGCAGGGTGAAGTTACAGGCCAGGACAATATATAGGCGAATTTCGAGTGGAACTGAATATTGTCATGCGGTGGCATATTCAGGTACATTGTGCTGGTTGTATCCAGGAGTCATCTGCTGTGTAAGACATTTCTAACGTGTTCTTACAGAGAAGGCTGTGAGCCTATCTGTCAGTGCTTCAAGGGCTTAGTCTCGAAGGGCGAGTGCATACTTCAGTGGAGAACTGTGTTGTTTGGTGGTGTGGAGCGCTGGCAAGTTCTTGCGTATATACACAGCATAGACGGACTGATCTGGCAGCTGACATTTTAATGTCACTGGCGTCGGTAATGTAATTGGGAGAACAAATGAAAACCGCGCTTGTAGTGAACATTCCGGAGTAACCAGGACTCTCTGCGTTTATGTCATTACAGACTTTAGTGATCTTCGATGCATATGTGTGGAACGCCTCTTCAGAGTAGTGTAAGTTTATTTTGAATATATTTTGCTTTGTTTATTCATGTCTTTTACATCTTTTCATGGTTTTTACATCTTTTGGAGTGTATGTGTGAGTTTCAGTCGGTTTGGTTTATCGTTTAAAAGAACCTGGAGTGTCCATGCCTTCGGGTATGTGACCAACAGACCAAAACTGATTGCGGACGGGAACACTTTAAAACAGCAGCCATTATAGCCCTGAGTCACTTATCAGTGCCATGTTGTTTTTTTTTCTTTTAAATCAAATGATTTCTTTAGTATTAAACTGAATCATATTTGATTTCGAGACACAAACATTACATTGATGTGGTCAGTAGTAAAAATTTAATAGAAATATACTTCTGTTTGTTTCACGGTATCCAAACTGACACATACCTCAGCAGAAAGTCCGTCTTTTAATCAGGATACGCAAATGACGCCGACGCCACCATCCCATCTTGAGGTAATTTGATTTACTGTTTGATCACCAGATGGCGTTAAAACAAATGCTAACAACAGGAAGGAAATAATCGAGAGTCCCCCTTGAATGGTTTGTTATCAGGGCACTAAAATGTTTGTTTTATAAATCTGCATAATAATATTGATTTAAAAACATTCATTTGTGATGCGTATGAAGGTATCTATTTTTTTCTTGTGAGTTATTAAATATATATGTAAAAACGCTGAATACTTACTTTTTCCATAGACGTTCAAAATCATAGATACATTGAAGGAACACAATAAAAGGTCCGTTTTGAAATCGTATCTCCTTTTTTCATCAGGTGTCACTAGGTAACAACCAACTGTACACAGTGGAACACAAAAAAAAAGCTGTTCACTCAGTCCCCCTCCCCTCATTTTCCTTACGCGGTATAGTTTGTCATTTAATATGGCAGTTTCATTTTTTATACTCTGTGATATTAATATTCAAGGATTGTGAACAAAATTTGCATTCTTGTCTTGGAAGTAGGCCTATAATGCTTTATTTCATTTAAACATTTCTTTGATATAATGGTCTATTGTTGGTCAGCCAGATATAGGATGCTCCTCTGGATTTATTTCATTGCACATGCGAATGAGGATATATATAATTTACGTATATCTATTTTTCATCCTTTATTAAACCACATACATTTTCTAGGTAAGACAGGACTTCTGGTGAAACGACCCATGTCAGAACAACACATACAGTTACTGGTTACCACCACCGATGACGGGCTTAATACATAAAATAATTGACGGTAGTTGCACTCAACTGCTGTCACGCAACTCTGTGCCCAAGCACAGTAAATGTTCGTTATTTCTACTTTAATTATATTTCAGCTAAATGGGTTGGGGTAATTTCTCATATACCCCGATAAATCCTGAAGAATTAGGAATTTTTTTCGCAAAGAGTGATGGGGCATATATGTCACGGAGTATGTTGTCTTTGCATACAGTGGAAACTACTTTTTATCCATTTACCTATAATTTACAACAGAGTATGGTGTCAATTTTTCTGCTTGTGTTTTATGATTATTTTAGATCAAGTTTGATTTGGGGCAAAAGTCGAGGGTTAGTGTATATAAAGACCAATCGAGAGGGAAACCCTGCAATCTGGCGACTCAAATGGGCAGTTTAAAATAGTTTTGTTTGTCATGCTAGGTAACCATTTTTTAAATGCTGTACTATGTGACTCTGCAGAATTCCATTTGCTTTGGACGGGGTGAATGGGCGGAAAAAAACATGATTATCCTGGCATCAACCAGGCCCCGTGTACCGCACCTGTGTGTTTTTGAGTTTAACACGATTGTTGGGTAGAAACTCCAAATTAAGCCAACCGTGAAAAATAATTAGAACCTAAGAGATTTATTCCTTGTCTTAGTGACAGGTTGTGACTTCCAGATTATTCTTAACCCCGTGTAGAAGACAAACCTGGCGCCCAAACCCGACATAGGCAAGCCAAGGATTTGAGTTTCTTGCAGTAACCCTATTTTAGCATAGACACAGGCCCTTGAAATCACCATTAAAACTTGTCTAAATGGCCTGATACTTACCAGAGTAATATTAAGACAAAAGGTAATAAATGACCGTCGGAGGACCCACAGCGACTGGCAGTATAAATTGTCCATTTCCTACCTACCGACGGAGTGGCACTAACTTATCTCTTGTATGCACATAAAATTAGCCCAAATGATTCCGATTGACGCAGAACTAACTGGCGTAACGGTCCCTAGCCGAGTATAATTAGTTGTTTAATGAAGCACACTGGAGCATTGTGTAAGACTACCTATCTTCCCAGTCATAACCGTCGACAAGGCCAAAACGGCTTCCGACAGATCGGAGGCGCTCTCATTGGTCGGCTCATTAATATTAGCAATCTTCGTCTGGCCCGAGGGCTCATTTACATCAGTTTCTTCATTAGTAACGTATTAGTGTGCAGATATTATCAGCTTTTCCTGTTTACTAGCCATGGACTATATTATATAGATATATACCTCACCCGCTAGTACTTCAATGTGGAGTTGTTAAAGTGAAATTTGTCTAGCTGTCGATCGTAAATATACTATAAATAGTACCAGTATATCTATAGGTATGTTCCATTCTCGCAAAACACAAATGTGTGGACCACGTTCTCATCACTCCAAAGACAACGACAAGGTACCGGGCTTAAGCCTCCTCGCTTTATTTTATAGCAATAAACTAATGTCGTTTCCCGCAAGGCTCAAGTCAAAAACCGGTGATATCGGGCTTAAGTCAAGTGGGGCAACAGGGCACTGCTGAAACACAATCTTTAAGTGCAGGTCGTCATCAGGCTGTTCAACCAATTTAGTTGATTTTCACAGATCAACCCTTGGACATTAAGCAAAGCAATAATATTTCGAATTTATTTCTCCATATTTCTCATACATGCTGTGTATTGCGTTCCAGATGGGCAGATCCATATAAATTTTAAAATCTCCTATTTTTCGAACTAGCTATGGTGTCATTTAGAAAATAATATTAGTACGTCGATGTGTTGTAGCTCTTGACGCTTCCTGGGTCTACCTAATTTCTTTATCTAATGAACGACAGTAGCCTCTATCCATGTGACCGTTTCCCTCTGCAGCCCTCCCCCCCCCCCCCACCCTCCAGTTAAAACTCCTCGATTTTACGCCCCCCCCCCCCCCATATTTCTTCTTTTTATATATAAGTAATATTCTTGTAACTTCTGGTGAGTCTATCAGTGACATCTAAGATCACACAGCTCTCAGCATATACAAGCAAGGCTGCAATATGCCCATCTCAGCTGTCTCACTAAAGCTGAACAATATCTTCGATCTCCTTCATAACACGTAAACACAGTTCTTCCCCGAAAGGCGGTGCTGCAATCTGCACACCCATCGGTAAACCTTCCGCGTTCTGCATCCCCTAAAACAGGACAATATACCCCGAGGTCGTATATATCGTATATTGATCGTATATATGTTGATATCTACCTTCTAGAACTTGAAATTTGTGATATATTCACATATTATTTGGTATATATTTATGATTACCTCTATGATGTAGCGATTGGTGGCCGTGTCACTTGGGAAACCTTCCATTTGGTGAATATCCTGTGACGTCACGCGCGTCACGGGAAGAACGCCGGCGGGCCAGTCAAGTAAATTATAAACAATAAGGTAACTTCCATGTTCTGAAAATAATTAAAATGGTAACAAAAAAAAGTTAAAACTGTGGCTTCGAAAAAATACAGCGTAAGATGGAAATTACCCTTTTTTAAACGGTACAAATATACTATATTCCTTTGATTAGTAGATGGGTCGGACTACCTGTTAGGAATTTTACTCATGTAAATGCGACTTAAAAAAGTCTTTATTGAGGGTCATGGATACATCCACGAGGCGTCAGAGTAACACCCACGGGGCTTCATGGTAACAACCACGGGACAACCTTTTATAATTCTAGGTTATCTGGATCACCATCGTGTGTTTTAATGTAGGGCGATTTATTAATTCAAGTCGAGTTGGAGACTCCCATCCTTCACCACGCACAATTTGACTTCGTTATGGAAAATTATTTAAAAGAATAGCAGTTAAAGAAGAGAATCATCCCGTTTTATGTGACAGGTGTCTCAAAATGTCCTATTTGAACATTGAATATTTGAAAAAAAAATCCCAGGGTGGGAAGGGGAACCCCTCCTATCCTATTTTTCCATGTGTATATAATTAGCCTGGTGAAAATAAATTTACAAATCCCAACAAAAAATGTTTAAACCCATTAGCCACCAACCAAATATTAGCGCCCCCCCCCCCCCCACCCGTTCTCGAATTCCCGAATCCGCCACTGGCTTCAACAATCCGTGTTAAAATCAGGGATATAGTTACAAAGGACAGGAACAATTAAATGTTCATATAGTTACTTAAGACAGCGACAAATAAACGTTCATAAAGTTACAAAAGACAGGGACAAACAAATGTTGTTATAGTAAAAAAAGACAGGGACAAATAAATGTTCATAAAATTACAAAAGACAAGGACAAAAAAAGGTTGATGTAGTTACTTGAGACAATGACGTAACAAAATGTTCATAAAGGTCCAAAGACCGGGACAAAAAATGTTTTGTTATAAATCCAAAAGACAGGGAAAAATAAATGTTCATTTAGTTACAAAAGACATGGACAAATAAATGTTCATAAAGTTACAAAAGACAGGGACAAAAAATGTTGATATAGTTACAAAAGACATGGACAAACAAATGTTGTAAAGTTACAAAAGACAGAGACAAATAAATGTTTTGTTATAGTTACAAAAGCCGGGGACAAATAAATGTTCATTCAGTTACAAAAGACAGTGACAAATAAATGTTCATTTAGTTACAAAAGACAGTGACAAATAAATGTTCATAAAGTTATAAAAGACATGGACAAACAAATGTTGATATAGTTACAAAAGACAGAGACAAATAAATGTTCAAAAAGTTAAAAAGACAGGGACAAATAAATGTTCATAAAATTACAAACTACAAGGAAAAATAAATGTTCATAAAGTAACAAAAGACATGGACAAACAAATGTTCATAAAGTTACAAAAGACATGGACAAACAAATGTTGATATAGTTACAAAAGACATGGACAAACAAATGTTCATAAAGTTACAAAAGACATGGACAAACAAATGTTGATATAGTTACAAAGACATGGACAAACAAATGTTCATAAAGTTACAAAAGACATGGACAAACAAATGTTGATATAGTTACAAAAGACATGGACAAACAAATGTTGATATAGTTACAAAAGACATGGACAAACAAACGTTTTGTTAGTTACAAAAGCCGGGGACAAATAAATGTTCATTTAGGTACAAAAGACATGGACAAATAAATGTTCATAAAGTTTCAAAAGACAAGGACAAAAAAATGTTGAAATAGTTACAAAAGACAACGACAAATAAATGTGCATAAAGTTAAAAAAAAGGACAAATAAATGTTCATTTAGGTACTAAAGACATGGACAAATAATTGTTCATAAAGTTTCAAAAGACAAGGACAAATAAATGTTCGTAAAGTTACAAAGACATGGACAAATAAATGTTGATTTAGTTACAAAAGACAGGGATAAAAAAATGTTCATTAAGTACAAAAGACAGGGACATATAAATGTTGATATAGTAACAAAAGACAGGGACAAATAAATGTCCATATAATTACAAAAGACAGGGACAAATTAATTTTCATATAGTTACGGCTGTTTCTGGAGGTACAGAAATGATGGTAAAGTTTACCGGTTTACGCTAAGCACGACCAAGTAACATATTTTTATTAATAGATGTATACTATTGAAAAGAAATGCATTCTATTATATTATATCGTATTATACATGTGCGTATATACGTATATCGCACAAAATTATAAATCACACAATTATATATATTTGTATATATATATATATATATATATATATTTATATATATTTATATATATATATTCATATATATATATATATATATATATAATTTTCACACCTCGTGATAAAATATTAGGGACATATACAAAACATAAAAATATAGATTTAAGTATAAACGCACAGGGAATGTCTAATGTCACATTATCATAGTGATCTATAATTGATATACAATTACCGTCTATACTGTAGAAGTGTTTCTTGAGCATCGCCGGACAGCAAAACGCCGGTGACAGCAGAACATCGATTTGTTCATCTTGAAATTTTTTCAGTACGACTGATCTCCATGTCTGTTTATTAAAGTGAACCTTGAGCTCAGATAATATAAATGTTGACATGTTAAGATATAATATGTACACGTATATACTGCGGAGGGTCGCGTTCCTTAGAGTGCAGATTTCTAGTGTTTGAAATTAAACCAACCAGTAACCGGTGGAGCATTCCGCCCCTCGGTCTTTCAGGGTGAAGCGACACAATAGGTTCGTACACCAATACATTTTTTCTGTGGCCAAAACAATTCATACAAAATTAAGCGGACCAAGTCTCATTCCTAATACTCAATCGATAAGTAAACTGTCAACACTGTAACTTGTAAGCTGATTCCCGGAAGACTGTGTAATTCTAACGCATATAACCGCACGACTGAGCAATATCCGAGATAAATATGGGATATTTACAAAAATTGACTTGCAACGCCTGGTCTAAAATTTAATTTGGGAAACAGGTTCGTTCGTGAGGACCTCCGCTACGTCATATCTGGTATAAAAAAAAAATATAAAAAAGAGTAAGCGTATGTGTTTTTGTGTCACACATTTTACTTACCAGAACGGCGAAAACAAGGTCCAAGTAGGCAAGAACCGATCTGCATATAAATAAAATAATCTGGTCACATGACAAGAGGGGGTGCTTTAAACAATTCGGCGGAGCAATAAGTAAAATTGTATGTAAATAATTTACCCTGAGCCGCATCCGTGTCTTCTCATCTGTCGCCATTCCTTACTCTATGATATAAAAATATAATAAATTATGTTGAACATTATAAAATATATATATGTTGATATATATATATGAATATGTATTGCATTATATTAAACCAATTATACTGAATTTGAATATATATATATATATATATATATATATATATATATATATATATATTCATACATTTATTGGAATACACAAAAAAACATATCATATCTGAATTCTGTATTTTTCTGCTGCTATCCCTGGGTTGTCTTTATTATCAACATAACCGAGGACTGAAGACAACATCTTTAATGTACTTCACAAATTATGTATGGATAACAATACATTATAATGCTCAGAATTAACAACCGATTTATATCCGAGATAAAGTGTGTTTCCTCGTTTTTCCAAGGGGCACACATACACATGCCGGGTGCATATTACGGCGATTTGATATACGAAACAAGTGACTTATGGATCATCACGCTCAGCTCACAAACATGAGATAATGGCTTAATTTTTACAATTGTTGTCTTGTTTAGAAGAAAATGAGTGCAAATATTGATTAAATTTTGGGGAGAGGCAGAAAGATATGTACGCATAAAGCACATTACTTGATGGTTCAGGGCAAAACAGTGATACCAGGTATGACTGAACATTTGCTACCGGTTCAAACAGCGAAATTTATGTTTCCAGAACACAGCTTGCAGATTATTGATCACCATGACCGTATATAAGGCTTGCAAGGAATTTTTTTAGATTAGCTAAAATGTACAGGTAGTGCCACCAGGATAAAAAAATGATAGAAATAGTAATAATTAATAATCATATGAACTTATAGGACACTAGATGAAAGATCAGTCGATCAACGGATATAAAGCTGTCATGGAAAATGCATGAAGAGTGAACTAGGAAGACATTCATAAAGGAATTTTATCAACCGAATGCCAAATTTTGTAGGTAGAATCCCCATGCAACTGAAGCATAGCTCGGATATGTGTTACAGAGACCTAATTTCAGGTTTCCAAGGAGAATTTTCATTGACCTCCCTGGATGTCAAGTTAGAGGATTCTAGGTCCAATGGTTACGATTTGTGCCTTCATAACAGACAACAGATTCTTTGAAGTTCTGAAAAAAATCCGTAAAAAAATTGAAAAAAAAATGCAGGTGGTTCCACCCGTCTGCAGGAACTGATAAAACACTCAATAATGAACGTGCATGCAGAGGAATCATGTTGATGAATGCATTAGACGTTCAGCTGGAGGTTTGTATCAAATTTTTAATTATACTTAGAATACTCACAAGCCCTATAGCTTAAGGGATATGAGTAACAGAGACCTAATTTCAGGTTTCCAAAGCGATTTTCATGGACCTCCCTGGATGTCGAGTTAGAAGATTCCCTGTCCAATGGTTACGATTTGTGGCCTGTTATCAGATGACCACATCTTTAAAGGTTTAAAAAATAGAGAAAAAATATCGATAAAATTTAGGTGGCACCAGTCTGCAGGAACTGATGTAAACATTCCATGATCAATAAGCGTGTACAGATTCACAGCGATCAATGCATTAGTTATTCAGATACTGTAGTTTTGTATCAAATTTTCAATTATTCTAGGGGGGGGGTACTTTAGAGTCCAATGGCTCAAAGGATATGGTTAACAGACACCTAATTTCAGGTTTCCACGAAGATCTTTATAAACCTCTATTACTGCACAGGGTTCATGATCCTAGCCATGATCATTACGATATGTGCCCTGCTAACGAACGGCCGGACACACGAACGGCCGGATGGACGGTCGGATGGACGACGGACAATGACCCATCGCTAAAGTTCAGCATAACTGAAAGTCAGCTGAGCTTAAAACGTGGATTTTGACGAGTTAATTCGAGTTTCCAGCCAGAATTTGTCCTTGTCTTTTAGGACAGAATCCTATCTTGGATTCGTAACCATTTCTACGAGTTTTTCAAACTATATTACGATAATATGACGTCAGCATGATAAGAACACAAGAAAGACATATGTCATATAGCGTTTTGCTAGCTCTCGCTTTATTGGCGATGAAATAACGCAAATATGGCTTAAAAGAGAACTTTGTAAGTCCGATGATGGCTCCGCAAATTATCAAGAAAATCGGAATAAAAGTGTGTATTTGCACGAAACATTAGGTAAAAAATTAGTTTTCCATATTGGATGACGCCATGTCTCGATTTAAATGTTCAGATGTCGATACCCGTCGTACGACACATATCGACAAGATGTACGTCCTGCTTAAGAGCGAAATTACATGGCCAAAGTTAACTTGCGGAGTGTATTATGGGATACTTACAAATACTTGATGGATTTTGCTAGCAATAATGTTAAACCACCGTGGTAGGTTTGGGAACATTAGCATCGGCTTCTGGAAAAGATCACCGGGAACGCCTGCATCTCCATCTCTGCAAAAGAAATATAAACAAAAATTTCAAAACTAAACTTCTAAACAGAAATATACTGTCTGTTACGGACACATATATATACATGTAGATATTCCTTTCTGTGTGCCACTTCATAAACCATGTCACTGAAGGCTTATCTGATGTTCGTTTTTTTTCAGTTTGGTGCAGAAATCGTAAACAGGGGGCGTTATTTTTTCATACAAACCCGTACTTTTTACACTCCAACACAGGACACATCGTCTCATTGTGATCGTTATAACTCCACAAGGAGTATTATGGTTTGCCCTTTGTTCGTTGGCTTGTTTATCTGTTAGCAACGTATCACAAAACATTTTAAATGGATTTTAAAGGGGCCCGATCACCTATAAATCCCCTTTAAAATAAATCGTTCCTGAATATGTCCCTTTAAAGAAATTTTGTGGCGGGTTAGTACACCCAAGGAACATTTTTCTAAGTGTTGGAGGTAATATGGATCACCGTTATTTATTTTTAATTCTACGTATAATATATCGTTGTGACACCGGGTAATTTCTCTGAAGCGACCTTCCATTTCATAGTAAAGCAAACGACCAGATGAATCCGGGTTACTACAGCAGGACATTGTATATTATAACGGGGGGGGGGGGGAGGGGGGCTCCTGGCGGCGGTATTCAGATGGTCATGCGACTACACACCATTCTAGTATCTCTACCTATCATTAGAAGGGGATATATTAATTTTGTTGTTTTCTCCTTATTCTTACCTTATTATTCTGTCACGTTTTTTTCCGATTTACCTAACAATGGGCAAATTACTTTGACAGTATCTGTGACCTTGACCTATTTATCAAGGTCACATGGCTAAAAAAAAGTGTAATTTTTTTAGATTTTCAATGTCGATTAAGCCCCAACCTTACAAGCATACAGGGAAATTGACAAAATGTTGGCTTATAAAATTCGGTTAGCAAGATTTCTATGGCATAATCGTGGAACTCACACATGAAAACATATGAGATGGGTGACTAAGCACTTATCCCTTATCTCACGTTTCCACAGAATTCAATAGACCTATTAAGTTGATTCCATAACAGACATACGCAATTTATAATGTTTAAGTGCCTTGTCAAGTTTTGGGCGACATATTTCAGAATCTCTTATAAAATTAAAAAAAAAAAAAACGAAAACGTGACGTTATCAGTTTCATCTCATCCGTCAAAACTGAAGAAGGAACAATCAATCCTATTTCAATTCTGTTGTACGGAACTATAATAATTACTAAAATATAACATCATACATACATATGAAGTCAATCAGGCCAAATCAAAGAAGAGGTCAAAAGATCAAAATGTAGATGACCATATCTTTTTAACTGCATCTGACATCATGTTTATACAATGACTTTCATTAAACATGGATTCTTCTCTTTATTCACTATAATCATAATTACTTTAATTTCTCATTAGCATCAACACCCACTGCGATACACCACTTCGGGTTGAATGGCATCTCCTCAAAAGCAGCAAGACCAAGAACTCTGGCAAAAGACGTCTCTTACGACGTAAAAGGGTAGTGCAAAGTTTGGTTTTGATATCTTGATTACTTTTTGAATAATATGCAGATCAAAAAGACTGACGTCGCCATTTTACCTCATCTGTGAAAAAACTCAAGAAGGTACGAACATTTCTGTCTGCCCGTGGACATTGCGAAACCTAGCCATTAAAAGCAGAAATGCTATTTTCATAAGTTTTTTATTGCGGAATACGAATCTTTAAGTAAATAATTATAAAGAAACATGTTGTATCCCCTCTTTGAAAGGTAGAGAAGGGCCTGGTGTCCCCACATTACAGAAGGAACCTGCCCCTCAGACAATGATCAAGGTAGCCTGTCCTAGTGGTCGGGGCCTATTGGGGCCCTCGTCGCCATCATGGACTTAACGAAACCAATTATTTTGGGTCCCTATAGAGTGTCATTTGATAAATTTCGATTTTTCCAAGAAAAATAATACAGTATGCGAAAGGGTAGAAAAAGCATCTTTTTTCCTTAAAAGGGCATTGTTTTTGCTGTATGATTTGTATAGTAGGAGAGCTTTGACTGTGTTTTACATTTCAAGTTACAGGCGTAATTATAACCTTGAAGGCCCCCTCCCCCAATAAAGGACACCATGTTTTACACTTCCAAGTAAAAGGTGTACATTTTGTATCTATGTCCCTGAAGTACCGTTTGCAACATGCAGCGCCCTCTGTTCCCACTATAGTAAGCTATACTCACACCAGTCTATTTAGTAATAGACCTCCATCAGCAGAGATGACCTGGTAATACAAATCCAGCCAGCGCTGACCGCCACCGACCTCTAGTGGTATATCAAATTGCACCAGCTGAAAAAAATTACAGAGCACAGGAAGTAATGTTTATCCCTGATACGGTGTACAAAAACCCCTGATGTGGATTACCAATTAATGACTACTTGTGTTCCATTTGACGAGGGTAAAAAATGCAAAAAATGTACCGTGTGACCTTGATCTTCTAGCTTTGCCTTCACCAAATCCACCGCGCGACTGGCGGTCGGCACCGTCTTGGTAATATGGTCATAGTTATAGTATCCTATCCGGAGAGGTTTGCGATCCATGTAAATCTGAAAATATATCTAGGTATTCAAATATCAAAGTAAAATATAATATCAATTTTCATTGCTGTTACTGCAAGTGGCGGATACAGAGGCCCCCCCCCCCCCCCCCCCCCCGTTGAGCTGTAACACTTCTCATTTTATCTATTTTTGTTATTGGACCTAAATACAACAGCCAGTGTTTTTTTAACAAATAATTATAATTTATTCCTAGAACAACCCTAACATTGCAATACCCTGTCACAGCTCAACAAAGGTCCTTTAACACCAATAATCCACGTAAATAGTAATAATCCAAAGGCAAACATGAGACAGTCCGTATTCAACCTGTATAAAATCCGTTAAATATCTGACACCACTGCAATTATCGGTAAGGTGCCAAAACTGACGAGAAAGTAACACTCTTAGTGCTCACTGGTATTTTCCATTCTGCCGGCTCTAAACACAACCCCTTTTTATAGTTTCTCACCCGAAAATTCTATAAATGAGAAATTCCAAAGAACAATACACACGCACATGAACAGACCTGAAACATCAAGAACAAAAAAGAACGCTGTGTCGCTACGCTTCAGACCCCACACGAGAGCCAGCGCCCAACAAGCGAGATTCCCATAGCAACGAGCAATGCCTGCGCTACACGAATAAGAATGTCAACATCAGACACATGTAACACTCCTGCGCACAATTAAACAGACACCTGTAACATATTTCCTATCCACAGTTTAATACATTTTAATTCATAAGCAGAGGATATTAATTACAGCATGGTGAACTTTATACGTAACTCTTGTATGATGAACTTTATACGTAACTCTTGTATGATGAACTTTATAAGTAACTCTTATATGATGAACTTAATATGTAACTTTTGTATGATGAACTTTATACGTAACTCTTGCATGGTGAACTTTATATGTAACTTTTGTATGCTGACCTTTATATTTAACTCCTGTGTGGTGAACTTTATAAGTAACTTTTGCAAGGTAAACGTTCCACTTAACTCTTGCATGAATAACTTTCTACGTAACTCTTGCATGGTAAACGTTCTATGTAACTCTTGCTTGGTGAATTTTCTACGTAGCTCTTGCATGGCGAACTTTCTACGTTACTCTTAAATGCAGAAATAGAGAAGGAAACCGCATGAGACGCAAAATCAGAAAAGAAAATATCAAGGTAAAATGGTAAAATATTGATCGTGGGTGTCTACCACTGATACAACAGTGACCAAATGAACCGTGTACTGACCTAGCGTCATATCGACCCTCTGGCTTTACGACCAAATACTGGCGCCAGAGTGTCATTACATCTAAGTCTGAGGAACGCATTATAAGGCCTTATGAAGATGCAAATATTTTCGTCATTTCTGACAACGCTTAATGGCCTACAGGTATACTGTCAATCAACATAAACCAGACCAATTGTTTGCATTTTTTTGTGTACTTTCTAATTATACCAAACATGACCGAGAAAAGTTCCGTTTTAACCCAGCACATTGGTAAACTCTTCGGCATGTTTATTGAATTTATTACCGCATGAACACAAGCAAGGCTCGCATGGGTTACAGTACGCAGGCAGCTTGCAGGCGATAAAGGAGACAATGTTTCAGTTTGGGTTGTGAGCTGACATGCATACTATTGTGTAAATTCGTCATTCTTAGCATAATATTGAGTTTATGGGCTGTTTACCACAATATGAATGCAACCTGAAGCAAGACGTAGCGATATATTCCTCGATATTACTAGTATCACGACTCTAGTAGGCTTACTAGCCCAATTATCCGATTGCCTACTGAGTCTGGTTGGCACAGCTAGTAATGCCCGCATGTAGGAGGTGATAGTGCAGAAGGATACAGAGGTGGGGTCCAGGGTGTCCGGACACCCCTTCTTTTGAGGCGACCCCAATCTTATTTTAAAGGTTTCAGACCAATTTTCCTGCTTGGACCCCCGACCCCACCCCATTTCCGGACCTGGGAACCATTTTTAAGGTTTTGACATTAAGCCTCGTGGCTTGGACGCCTCCTTTTCCTGAATCCTGGATCCACCCCTGTGATGACCAAGTTATGAACACAGAAGCAGGTCGTCAGTAGAAGTACGTATCATGGTATCTTGAAGGCTTCGACATACCAGTAGGCATGTTATATGATATGTTTCATTATTATTTTCTGGTTTTAAAAATGTATGCCCATGTCGATGTCACCAGAGAGCTTACGCTCCCGAGGCAGCGTAAATCTTGCTCTTCTAAAGCCTGCTATGACCGTTTATGATACACTTGAACACCAGGTGGTGAGTCGTTGTCTGGCAGCCAAACAAATGCCAGTTACCAAACACCCGACAGGCATCATGGCTCCGCCCATAGCTGCGCTTCAAGTGCACTTCAAGTGCACTCAAGTGGTTACTCTTAGTAAAAATTAGTCGAATTTTAATTGCTCCCTCTGCGTTTTCGCATCATCGACCGATTCGATTATGATATTCTAACCACGGGCGCTTTAATCCCTATTTATAATAAAGTCTTCATATCCCCAAAGTTCTTAGAAATACTACAACAGAATCAGTCCAAACAACCCAACAAGTGACCCATGGGTCATGACGCTCAGCCGACTGACATGATGACAATATGTCCTTGCACAGGCAACTAATTACGATAATGTAGGTGGCATCATTGTTCATGTACATTAGCTTAAGTTCATCAAGACCCATAAGCACAACAAATCTGATGACAACCCAACCAACCTTTCCTGAGGAATCTGGCAATTTGTGTGTATTTTGCATTATTTCTGGGGTGCTCAAACATACCCCAAAACCCTGAGCTCATAGGTCACAATGACCGAATTTCAGGTTTTTGGGGAGAACTTTTGAGGAACTCTCAAGCTATCAAGTTAGAAGATTCTGGGCCTAATGGTTATGATTTGTGTCCTACTTTGGTTTTAAATTTTCAGTTATTCTGAGGGGTGCTTATAAGCCCCATAGCTCAGAAAATATGGGTAACAGAGACCTAATTTCACGTTTCCTAGGAGAATTTTCATGGACCTCCCTGGATTTTAAGTTAGAAGATTTCAGGTCCGATGGTTATGATTTGTGCCCTGCTCAGGGTTGGGGCCAGGTACTTGTACCTGTACCTGTACCTGTACCTAGGTACACAATTCAGAGTACCTGTACCTGTACCTGTACCTGGAACTAAAGTACCTGTACCTGGTATAAGGTACTGCAGGTACAAATTTGACCCTGGTACTTGAAATGGACACCAGGTTTGGGTCAATTGCATGTACAAAGCTTTCACACCTTTCAGGGCAGTTCCCTATCTTAGGCAGGGGTAATTAAAAAGCATTCATCCCTGCAGCCCATGTAGCTAGCTACCTGGCTAGCAAGCTGGTCAACTTCCAGCCTCTAAACAGGAAGTTCATTGCAGCATTATATTATCAGCACAAGTATACAGCAACCAACAAAGGATAGATACAGGGGAATGCCTATATGCCCCATGTCTAAAGTTGGCTAGTGTGTACACTGAACAGGGTTGGGGCCAGGTACTTGTACCTGTATCTAGGTACACATTTCATAGTTATATGAATTACCGGTATGATACTGGATATGGACATCTGGTTTGTTCAAGGAACTGAGATGTCATCCCTGTCATGGCTGTTACCTAAACCAGGCAGGGGTAATTACTAAGCTTTCAACCATGCAGCCTTTGAACTTGTGTGGACTTGGGCTAGTAGCATGCTGGCCCAGCTACCTCCAGCCTCTACACAGGAAGTTAATTGTGGCTTTATCAGATATAAAGGGTACAGAGCAAAGGATATAAACAGTGTTGCTTTTATGCCCTATGTAGATACCTGTTGTCTAGTATGTATAAAGAACATTGGTGTAGGATAAATGTAGAAGTAAAGAAAATACATATTATATCACTGAACTCTTAACATAAGCCAAACAAAAGCAGAACTTCCCATTTAACAGAAAAAAAGTCCCAGCTCACACATTACATACAGGTGCTGCAAACATCCTCAGTGTGCCTTTCTGCCATGAACATGTGTATTCTTACTTGTAAATTTGTATGTATTATTGCCATGAAGTTAATCTGTAAAATTGAATGTAAGATTTCCCCTTTCAGTCAAGCTATTAAGCCTTTTTACTTAAGTGTGGTGCTCCCAGAAATTTTGACTTTAAATCATTACTCCGAAGCTCAAAACTAGATTTGAAATATAGACATTTTATGAAAGTTTTATTTTTCTGTATTAATAACTTTATCAGCTTTGTTCATTTATCACATTTACTAAAGGCAATCCTTTACATTTGCCAGGCCTTTATTTTTCCTGATGACATAGGAAGTAATCATTTAATACTTTTAATGATATATTCTGCCATTCTATTATAACTTATTTTTGCATATCTAGATGAATTTAATGCAATTATCTTTAGTTCGTATATCTTTAAAATGTACCTGTACCTGTACCTAGATACTTTCTAAAGTACCTGTACCTGTACCTACGTACTTTGCAAAAATGCTGTACCTGTACCTGTACCTGTACCTGGCCATTTCGCAAGTACCTGTACCTGTACCTAGGTACTGTCACATGTACCTGGCCCCAACCCTGGCCCTGCTTGGTATCAAATTTTTAATTATGCTGAGGGTACTTATAATCCCCATAGCTAAGAGAATATGGGTAACAGAGACCTAATTTCAAGTTTCCAAGGATATTTTTCACAGACCTCCCTGGATGTCAAGATAGAAGATTCTAGGACCATTCCTTGTTAACGGACGACCGCATCTGTAAAGGTCTCAAAAATAGAGAAAAAAGGGTTAAACTTTTAACAAATCCAGGTGGCGCCACCAGTCTGCAGGATCTAATGAAAGACTCCATGATCAATATGCATGCAAAGAACCATGGTGATGAATGCATTCGTTGTTCAGATAATGAAGCTTTATATCATATTTTTAATTATTCTGGGGGGGGGGTATTTCTGAGACCCATAGCTTGGAGTTTATAGGTAACAGAGACCTAATTTCAGGTACCGCATGAGACTTTTCATGGTTCTCCCTGGATGTCAAGTTAGAAGATTCCAGGTCCAGTGGTGAGGATTTGTGCCATGTTTACAGATGACCACATCTTAAGAGATCTCAAAAATGAAGACAAAAATTCGTAAAAATCGAAAAAAATACAGGTGGCGCCACCAGTCTGCAGAAACTTATGAAACATTCCATGACCAATATCCATGCACAGAATCATCGTAATCAATGCATTATTTGTTCAGATACTGGAGCTTTTGAATCAAATTTTCCATTATTCTAGGGGGGGGGGTACTTCGGAGGCCCATAGCTCGAAGAATATGGGTAACAGAGACCGAAATTTAGGTTTCCAATTAGACTTTTTATGGGCCTCCCTTCATGTCAAGAGAGAAGATTCTAGGTCCAGTTGTTATGATTTGTGATGTGTTAACAGATGACCGCATCTCAAGGTCTCAAAAATAGAGAAAAAAAATCGTTAAATCGAAAAAATACAGGTGTCGCCACCAGTCTGTAGAAACTGATGAAACATTCCATGACCAATATCCATGCAAAGAATCATTGTTATCAATACATTATTTGTTCAGATACAGGAGCTTTTGTATCAAATTTACTATTTTTCTCGGGGATACTTCAGAGCCCCAAAGCTCGAAGAATATGGGTAACAGAGACCAAATTTTAGGTTTCCAAGGAGACTTTTCATGGACCTCCCTGCATGTCAAGAGAGGAAATTCTAGGTCCAGTCGTTACGATTTGTGCCCTGTTTACAGATGACCGCATCTTATGAGGTCAAAAATAGAGAAAAAATCGTAAAAAATAATAATAAAAAACGCCACCAGTCTGCAAAAACTGATGAAACACTCCATGATCAATATCTATGCAAAGAATCATGGTGATCAATGCATTAGTTGTTCAGATACTTGTGCTTTTGTATCAAATGTTTCATTATTCGGGGGGGGGGGGTTACTTCGGAGCCCCATAACTCGAAAAATACGGGTAACAGAGACCTCATTCCAGGTTTACTAGGAGATTTTTCGTGGAACTCCCTGGATTTTAAGTTAGACGATTCCAGTTCCAGCGGTTACGATTTGTGTCCTGTTAACGGACAGACGGCGGACGGCCGGACGGACGACATACAAAGGGTGATCGTTATAGCTCAGATGAAAACGGTCATACCATGCTATCACGTGTCAGGCCATTTATTCTCTCTGAGCCTGTGCCACAGACTGTGGCCTATTCAAACGGTTGCCGTGGCGATGAGCTGTCACTCAAAACAAATGTAACCACAGTTGCTCCGTGTATTCCTCGCTTGACTGGTAAACCGTCTTGCTGGCACCACGGCCTGATAATTATGAAGATTCCTTATCGCATCAGTTGTGTGTCGCATATCGGGCTTTAATTACACGCAGTCAAGAGGACCACAACTATTTATGGAATAAGTTTGTGGTCTAGCTCATACACAATAGCCTCTTCAACCCCTAAAATGTTGCCACCTGCATTTATGTTTTCAGGATGACAGTTTCAGTTAAGTCGTGACTCTGTCAGACTCGTCAGAGCTAGTCTAGACAATTTCCTGTAATAGTATTATTTGATGTAGATTTCAGAAAAAACGTACGTGTATAAAGCCTGATTTTCTCATACTCTTGTTTACTGAGGTGTGCCGATTTAATATTCATGCATTGAGCGGCATATCTCATTAATATTCTAAGACGATACGACAGAGGCGTAGGCATGGGTAAATATGCACAGGGTAGTACCATAGACGAATCACAGTCTACCAGGTTAGCAATCTAAAAAGTGGCGTCTACCAGTTGGACGGTCAAGTGGATTGTCAGGGATTGTCAGAGAGTCGATCAGCAGAGGAACGGTTTCCCGGTGTAATGAGAGTCATAGTCGGAGGGCGGTCCAAGGCATTCACGTGCGTGACGGTCATGTGACCAGCGGACCAGGTTCAGTGATCAGAGAATAATCTAGTGTTGTGTTGAAATAACAAGTTACCGGATTAGGATAAAACAAGACTCTGTTTTGTGTTCATAAATAGGACCCAGTGAAAAGTGAACATCGTCTCAAGAGAATTGTAAGTTGATTTATTTTATTACATCTTTTTGTTCACGTTACACATGCCTCGTTCATTTTTTTTTTCTACGTATGAGCTTCAGCCATCTCAGTTCCCCCATTAAAAGAACCTGGAAGTGCATTCCTTCGGGGAAGTGTAATGCATGTTTTACCTGAAATTTTATCCATTCACAGGCCCACTTGCAAAGTCATTAAATGTTTATAGAGGTGACTCTCGATCCGTTGGCACTTATTACTTATATCATCATTCAATAATGACAGAAGCGGTTCCCGAGGGGGCAGGCCTTTCAAGCCACCGCAACCTATTTTTATTGGGTTTCAGACCAATGTTTGCGACCTGGACCTGTCGGTTTCTGGACCCGTGGGACTTTATTAGAATATAAAAAATATAAACTTATTAAATTTACATGGATTGTGTAAATAGTTATTATAACTAATCGCGGTACTCTCCATGACACATATTTTGGCGATCGGTAGACTGTAGAGGTGGAAGAAACTGGAGAACCCGGAGAAAACCATCGGACTTGGACGGGCAACTACAACCCACTCTCATAGCCACGCCAGGGATCGAACCCGGGTCGCCAACGTAGAGAGCCGAGCGATTAGGGTTTGAAACCCTTTTTGCACTCTGCCAAAAAAAAAAAGGGGGGGGGGGAGAGGGACGGACCCATTTGAGCCAACATTCTTCATCTCATTTAATACATCTCTCCCGTCCCCGAATGAAAGCCCGGTTACCGGATTTATTTGCTAGTCCTGAAAAGAAGAAAGAAGTGCTGAGCACCGTCATAATAATTAATCATTCTTAAATATTCTCTTCGCATTCTCATGCTAACTACAGGAAGATGAAGTGTCAATTTTACAGCATTATTTGTTAATAACGGCGGTCGTGCGATGTGGTAAACGCGACTGTTATTGTGCGCACCATCTATCCCTCAATGTGCAAAACAACAGTCCAGAATTCTCCAACTGCCAAGTTATTTGCATATATAAAGCCCAAAGAACTTTGATTTCCAATGTTTCTTTAGGCACGGTCAACAGCACATTAGTAAGAAATATTTCCATGTTTCGTGATTGAAATAGACTCTGAGAAAAAAAGGGTTCTTGTGGGTTCTTCTTAGACCCCACATGGTTCTGGTTAGAATCATGATCCCAGAAGGAACCATTTTCACAGTGAAAAGGTTCTATCTGGCAATTGGAGGTTCATAACTTATAATTAGGTTCCAGATGGAACCCGTGTTGTCAGTGGCGTCAATTTATCTACAAGGGTGGGGAAAAGTCACAGGCGTGTGAGGGTAGTCAAAGTTCGGACAACTTTTTATTAACCTTTAATTGTCTGTGTGACACATTTCATAAATATTACAATTTAGTATAAGGTTTTTTTTTAAAAAAAAAAAGGTATATAGTTCCAGTTAAGGTTTACTCTAACCCAGCTTTAGAAATATAATATTTCATAGTAGTCTTAGAAATAGAACCGAAGTCTAATTATTAATATTTCACTTTCATTATATTAATATTATTGATTGAAAATCGGGGAGGGGGGGGGAATTAAATCTCCCCATGCAAAAACAATGGGGGTAGGCATATATTGAGGCCTCTACGTCTAGTAATCGGACGCCCCGATGATTAGGACGCCGTTGCGCACGTTATTGGAACTAATGAGGTCAACTGATCTCGGGCGTATATTTTGGTCACCCGATATATTAGAAGAGGAAATATAATAAGGTGAGACCTATGTTTATATATATTTTCATGTAAAGAATGTTTAAGTTATCTGTCTAGAGGTGAACTGTCCAGTCACTTAATGTATCCAATTATTCCTCGTCTGCAAACTAATTAACGTTTACGCATATTCTAAACGTGGACAGAGACCGATGATAAACATGACATGCTATCAGAAGCGGATCCAGGGGGTCCAGGGTGTCCGGATCCCGCCTTTTTCATTTGTTACAACGTTTTTTAAGAGCTTCTGACAAAATGTTGCGGCCTGGACCCCCTTTTCCAGACCTTGGGATCTTTTTTTAGGGTTTTCATTAGTCCTCGTGGGTTGGACCCCCCCCCCCCCTTTCCTAAATCCTGGATCCGCCCCTGGCTATGCGGGCATGAATTGTTGCATTCATGAATAATGCAAGTTCATTGTGATACCCCTCATCTAGAACTGGAAACAGTTAAGTTGTATTAATGGAAAAGCACCACTTTTTAGCAAAATGTACCAAACAGACTTTTAATTCGGTTTCAGTGATTGAAACTATAAAAGCCAGACCACTATACACGGAATAATGTATTCATCTTGTGTAGTGTTTACAGTATCACTGAATTCTTAGACATGGTCATTGCTTTAAATTCTCATACAAATGATTTATCATACAAAAGGCGAAAGGACACATCGCTAAGCCTATTTTAAGTAAAGCCAGTAGATTGGAAAGATGGGAACGTTGTTTTGGAAACTATGTAACTTTGGTTTTTTACAACGTGCATGGCCATGGGCCTGAGGGCCAAAACGGACTAACCCTCCAAATGTTTGGCAATGCTTAATTACACATTCACTATAGATGTTCTCTTATTAATGTGGTGTTATAATGACTAATTATTACCAAGCGTTCATTTGACTTAAGTCTCCCAACCATTCTGGTGTCCGCCCGGCTTTCCACTTCCCAAATATCTGCTCACCAAATATCCGCGTGCCCACATATCCGTGTGTGAGCGTTAACGGTCGAAAATGACCCTGCACGGTTCATATATGCAACGGTCATGGAAAAGGAAGATGAAGGAAGACATCAAGGAACATTTAAATACAGGAGCTACCGGTTTTTGAAGCATTTTTGACCAGATCACGACATTGCTGTCGAGGCTGGTGTCTTGAATTGGGTCAACGGATTCCCGCATGTGTGCGATCACTGAACCGCGACGCTCGTAGCGAACTTGTACGTGTGAGGCCATCCCAGCCTTAGTTGAAACACTGCTTTTATTAAATTATTATTAATCTTACGTTTTTGTGTCAGCTTTTTATTCATTCTTGCAGGTTTTTATTAAGTTACCCCGAGCAATAATTTTGCATCATTCATGACACATATGTTGACGGACGGACAAAAAACTGGTTTAAAATTTGTTTTCATACAGGTGATGCAAGAGATTATACATATTCCTTAATATTTTTCACCTTAAAATGTTAGCTTGGATGTTTTCAACACGTTGACCTGGGGAAACCCCGCTTGCGTGATGTAATTAAGCTGTTTCGTGCAGTCGAAAACCGCTCCGCCGCGAAAGGGTTCTCTTAAGTGTAATACAAACATTAATGCACCCTTGATCATGTAACCTTGATTTAATCATTAAGGCAAGTACACCCGTAATTATCTAAATAAACATTGTGAACAAAGCAAAGCAAAACATCTGCATTCTCTCCCTCTCTCTCTCTCCTTTGATAACAAACTTAAAACCAGTTTTTTTTGTCCGTCCGTCAACATATTAATGTCAAGAATGATGCAAAAGAATCGCTCGGGGTAACTTAATAAAAAACCTGCAAGAATGAATATAAAGCTGACACAAAAACGTAAGATTATTAATTATTTAATAAAAGCAGTGTTTTAATTAAGGCCTCGGATGGCCTCACACGTACAAGTTCGCTTGGAGCGTGGCGGTTAAGTGATCGCACACATGCGGGAATCCGTTGACCTAATTCAGGACACCAGCCTCGACAGCGATGTCGCGATCTGGTAAAAATGCTTCAAAAACCGGTAGTTCCTGTATTTAAATGTTCCTTGATGTCTTCCTTCATCTTCTTTTTCCATGACCGTTGCATATATGAACCGTGCAGGGTCATTTTTGACCGTTAACGCTCACACACGGATATCTGGGCACGCGGATATTTGGCGAGCAGATATTTGGGAAGCGGATAACTGGAAACGGATAGCCGGGCCTGAACCTCCATTCTTTCTGTTTGCAGTAACCAAATACATTTGCCTGCCACGCCAGAGTTTATAAACTGACCTGCGTAACCTTTGATTGTGTAATTATATTTACCCATTTTTCTATGGAGACGCAAATTAATGCATTTCAAAATCATGTTTCTTCCATTTACGCAGATTGGAAAAATCCGTCGTTATATCACAGATGATGCTTGCAAGGCACTTATAAATGCACTTGTCACATCCAGATTGGACAATGGAAATGCTTTAATGTATGAAGTGTCAGGTTCTCTCATCAGTTGAATACAGCGTATTCAAATACTGCCGCCAGAATAATAACTCGAACGTCGAAATTTGCCCATATTACCCCAATTATGAAACAACTGCACTGGCTACTGGTGGAATGTCGGATTCAGTTGAAGATTCTCCTTTATACCTTTAAATCATTGAATTGTCTAGACCCATCATATCTACCTGATCGTCTTGTTCAATATATTCCATCAAGGTCCCTGCGTTCTGCGGAAAAAAGTGCTTGCTGGCAACACCGTCGGTCTGGACTGTTACATTCGGGGAGAATTGTTTAAGGATAGTAGCCCCGGCTCTGTTGAACAGTTTGCCTGACATTGTAAAACATGCTGATTCTTTAGTAACTTTTAAATTGCGTTTTAAAAAGCCATTATATTTAAATCATACTATTTCAAACTCATACATGCACTCATTATTACCATTCATACTTTTCATAGTCTTGTACGTTTTACTGTAGCTTTCATGCTTTTTATTTTATTTTATTTTTCCCCACAAATCATCTTACAAAAGGGAAACTACTAAAACAGTACAATACAATCAGAAAGCGACTTACAACAAATAATAAGACAGTACAATACATGCAAAACACAAGTGACGCAGCACGCAGCAAAGTAGTACGTAGAATAGGGAAAGAGTCATACTTAAGAGATAAATGCTACGTGAAACAAAATACATGAAATAAAACATAATACGTATATAGTCAAACTTACAGTAAGAACAGAATGTCTCTTGCACAAGTATTTTAGTATATATTTAAAACTTAACGTTATCAACGTTATTAAATTTTATTCATGATTGCATGAAGATGATCTCAGGGTGGAGCGGGTGGGGGGGGGGGGGGGGGGGGGGTTGTCATGCTTTTTTTTTGTAAAGCGCTTAAGTGTAGGATTTTAATCTGGATGTAGGGCTGTGTAAATTTCTAGTACTATCAATACTACTACTACTACTACTAAAAATAATAATAATAATTATTATTATTACTATTATAAAGAATTATCAATAATAATAATAATATTAATATATATACTGCGATAAGAAATTTGTAGGCGATACCCAGCCCTATTATTTGTATATATAGATGATCAACTAGAGGATTTTCAGGGGATTATAAATATTTATTTTAATTTGTATTCAAAGTTTAATTCAAACAAGTTGACCGAGTTAACGATCATTAGACCTCAGCAAACTCGTATAAAAGGGTTACCATTTTGTCATTTAAACATCGGTTTTTAAAACGTGGCCGCAAGTGTCCGGTTTGAACCTAGGGTTTTAAAACGTGGCCACATGTGCCTGGTTTAAACAAAGGTTTTAAAAAAGTGCGGCATGAGCCTTACCGTCCCAACACAATTGAGCTTGGTCATGTAAATACCTTTTAGCATAATAATTGGAATATTATCAATATTTAAAAGAAATTTATTTATCATTTTAATTGGATTGTTTTGGTTCAAAAATGGTACAAATTGAGGGAGGGTTAGAGGCAGGGACCGGTCTATTGAAGATAAGGTTATACGTACCTCTTCTCTGAAAGGAACAGGGGGAGTGTACGGGTCGTGCTTGAACATGTCATCCACCAACAGATGGCGCATTATAAATGCAGCGCTGTCTACGTCCCGTGTAATCGGTCCGAAAGCAATGGGCACTAAAACATGGAGAAAATGCAATCCTTAATTTCAAGTGTTGTGTCCCTCATTAGGAAGACATCTTTATACAATGAAGTCTCATTATAACGAACATGTTTGTTCAATAGGAATAAGTTCATTACATGGAAGTTCCGTTGTATTGAAATTTGTTGTTTATGAACATACTTTTAACTGAAATGAAATTGAATGTCAGGAGTTTTATATACTTCTGTATGTACAAATTACACTCCATGGAAATAATTTTGCATATTTCATAATGCTGACATATAGTGTTGTTTGCCATTGTTTCATTCTATCACTGAGGTTCAATTTTTCCATATAATTCTGCCTAGTCTTTAAGCTTAAAGTCCCCAGACTGACACCCAAATTTGACATCCATGGTATCAGTGTAAAATCTCTCCAAGGCCGGCTTATTAAAATGCCACTGTAATAAGGACAGTCACCTAAGACAACATAAGACCACATCTACGACAACTTACGACTACACTGGCGACAACCTACGACGCCAAAATTATTGCTATGTCCACCCGCGACAAGTTTCGACAAGTCGCTACCCTGTGCTATGTGAAGAGCCTGAAACAAGGGCGAGCCCTGTATTAAGTACACCAGCTCACGGCAGGACCTACGACAACCCACGTCACCAGGCGACAGCCTACGACAGGACCTACGACAACCCACGTCACCTGGCGACAGCCTTAACAGGACCTTCGACAACCTACGTCACCTGGCGATAGCCAACGACAGCACCTACGTCAGCAGAAGACAGGCTACGCTAACTGGCGTCAAAAAAGCTGTCGCCCGAAAAATTTGAAGATGTTGAAAATCAATCGGCGACAGGTAAGAGACTAAGCGTCTTTGGGCGACTTCGGGCGACAACAGGCGACCATACAGGCGATCCCCCGGCGACCATGAGGCGACAGCCTGGTCGCTTGTAGTCGCCTGTAGAGCCACCTAAGTGGGACAGCCCCATTAGTCTAGCTGAAGGAGACGTGTAAGCTTGTTATAAATTGGGCATGCACAATCATACGCCATTCGGCGGTCTCTAGACGAGCCTTATCCCGGGTCGTTCTTGGCTTCGCGTTACATACACGTAAAGTGAGACTTCATTATGGGACAAACCAATTATATTTCACTATCAGTACTCTGGGTTCGACTTACCTGACCTTGAAGCCTTCTACCGAAATCCTGGCCTTCCGTTAAAACAAAAAAAAATCTACAGTAAATACTCTGGCTTAATTGGCTAAATTCCCAATCTACCAACGTCAACTGACCATCATGCCACTTGACTATACCCCTAACAACTACATTCCGGGCAATGGATCATACGGTGGCTCCACCTGATTGTCTTTATCTAAATTACAGGTGCAGGTGCAAGAACCGTGTAAAAAAACTATAAATCTCTCTGACTGCTACAATACGCCAATGCAATCTTTTTACAAATATTTCTAAGGTGTGCAATGGGGGTCCGGTTCTGGATCCGGCCCTGGTGGGGCTGAATAGATGCACGTACCTGCTGGTGTCCAGGCAATTTCCGTATTTAGGATGGAATCAGTATGGGCCAGGATGCTACAATCATACAACATAACTTAAAGTAACCAATGTTTTAGTATTAAGTATTTGTATTCAATATTGTCTTAGGGAGTCTTGTCAATCTGTGATGGTTTCTCAAGTTTCAAATAACTGCTCTATTTCAGCTTGATATCAGCTAATTTGTAGAATAAAATATATAGATTTAATTAGGCCACAGACCAAAATAATTGTTTTAAGGACTGTTGGATGAAAATAAGAAGTGAATAGGCTGTTTTTACATGTCTGTTATATACAATTTTTTACACATAGCTAATTTGAAATAAAATGTAAATCTGTGGTTCCTTACAAATAAAGAGTGTATAATGAACCACAAAGTCAATTTTCGATGATACCTAAATGGGTCGTACAAAGAATCCCAGTCAGCATCAATAACAAGGCTCTTTAGTGCTTTATTGAAAAAAAAAGCAAAAACCGATTCTGTGGCGTATAAATGATACTCATGGTGTAAAGGATATTTCAGAAGACATTTACGGTGTTTATGGTATTTGCAAGTGTAAGAAATCATTGAAAATTCGACGAATACTATAACATTTAGAGTTGGATGTGTAGAAGAAGGGGATACCTCAGTCGAGTTGAATTGCACTTCAGACCGACAATTCCGCACCAGTTTGCCGGTTGTCTGATACTTCCACCGATGTCGCCACCTATACTAAGGGCCGTGGCTCCTGCGGCCACAAGGGCAGCCTCACCACCGCTAGAACCACCCGGATGTCGGTCAAGGTCGAGCGGATTGGCACTGATTCCATACAGAGGGTTCCACATGGTGTAGCTACAAGTTGAACCTTCTTTAAACCTTACCTTAGAAGATTTCATAATGCGCTACTAACTTCATATTGCATTAGATATTGCTGAATCTATTGCACAATGCATATAAAAGAGTTTTCACTACTTTAGCCTATTATTTTCCATAACGTGTAGGCCTAAGTACAAGTGGAACAAGTTTTAATCTTTTTACAGAGTATATTTGATAACATGTAACTGCAAGTGGAACAAGTTTTAACCTTTAGTGCAGAGTATATTTGATAACATGGATCTACAAGTGGAACTGATCTGAATATTTCCTATGAGGATCCCGTGATATGGTTCGGGAATAGACCAATACACCCATTTTATCCTCCAGAATAGGGATATTCCACAACACAGAACTACAAATAACAGAGATTATAACTTTTACCCATGATGATTCCATAACGTGTATACTTCTGGTGGGACTTACCCCCATATATATATATATATATATATATATATATATATATATATATATATTGTTACAGATCGATGTCTCTTTTATTGTATGTGTATGTGCAGCGCTAGCATTGGCCGTTGCCATGACGGCGTGGCCCGGCCCGCGCGTGGGGTCTGACGTGTAAACAGCGGTCATGCTTGTCTGGGGTTTTCTCGCCTGGCCGGGCCGGGCTGGCACACGTGTGAACCCTGATATGTAGAAACACAGCGATGTTGTTCTAGATTTTTCCTGATACTGTGTATCATGTTAGGTTCTTTGGATTGTTCGAGAAATGGAAAGTTCTTGGCTTGGGGTGAGAAGTTATGAATAGGGGGTTGTGTTTAGAGCCGAAGGAGAGAGGAGAGAAATATTCCAGCGGACACAGAAGCGTGTAAGTCAGTTGTGGACCTTTACCGAAAAGTACGGCAATTATAGATTTTTCTCTAAATTTGTGAATAAAGTCTTCAGTTTGCTTTCGGGATTATATCAATAACTTCACTTTGGGATCACAACGGATTGAGTTTGTGAATGAACTGGACTGTTATTCTCTGAGAAGATTTATGTGAACTGTTCATCTGGGTTGTACTTTATAAAGGACTTGTTATCGCTGTGACAGTGGTGGTATCCAGGTACTGTACACTTTATTTATATACTTGTAATGATTTGCTGCTGTACTGTTGTTATACTGTGTATTTGTATTGATTTAGTGTATTTTAATGTTAGGATTGTTTTAAGAATAGAACTATAATCATTTGTTAACCAAAAACCACTGACTTCTTTATTCATTCCCCTAGACATTTCACGCTGACTAGTGTTACAGAATCTAATTTTTTTATCTCCATTACAAAATTTATGTTCGTCACGACTACGTGATCTGTTGATATTAGGTTCCGTAACAATATATACACACAACGGACTTCTTAAGGGGAAGAAAAATCTCACAAGGCACCAAAGCAAACAAGCAGAAAGCACACTAAATATATGTCGCCAGGGGAGAAAAATCGATATTATGGGAACAAATACTAAAAGCTCAAATGGCACAGGTTTAGTGGTGACAATTATACAGTGGCTCTGGTATCTGTCCTGACTGTTAATTTCAGTTTACCTGAGACTGGTGTAAGGCGTGTTAGTTCTTACGAATGGGACCGCACCTTGATTCCTCAGTACCTGAAAAATGATTTTATTATCATCAGCACATGAGAACCCTGTGGTATTATTTCGTATGAATGTCAGGGGAAAAAATCCAGGAAAATAGTAAGGGATAGTAATAATTCTGTGACACTGGTCATGTGACCATAATATTGTGCCACCATCTTTGATGTTGTACATGGTTTTTATCAGGCCCTTACAGCCTTCTAAGCTGTATTTCATCAGATTAGAACATTGCACCACCCCATGCAAGACAAGTCAAGCTAAAAGCTATAAAAGCCCCAGAGTTTCAGGACAGTTGGGGGAAAAACATTAGTGAGCAGTATTGGATGTATAAACTGTGTACTACTATGAGATGATGCCACTGTCATTGATGGAGTAGTGAAGAGTGTGATGTGGTGGCTGAAAAAGTAAGAGTAAAGCAAGAAGAATTTGTACACTGGAAGTGGAAACGTGTTTTTATTACTATTATTGTTCATAATACCACTGGACACTGTACTATGTTTTGGATCAGTGTTATCAAGATGGAATAAAAAAGGAAATATTTCCCCACATTGGATTCATATTTTAACATTTTAAGTCGAGACGGATTGGTAAAAAAGAACCGCAAGCAGCTCGAGCGAGCTGCCACGACATTAACATGACCGTGAATGAATATATGAAAATGAATAGACATCTTTTTTTTATTTAATTATAAAAAAATTAAATATCATGAATCACTTGGTGTAAAATTAAGTTCTAAAGCATGGTAAGTAGGTAAGTACGAGTCATCAGGCAGGTTTGGGCTTGGGGCTATAGGCCCGGTAATAGTTTCTTCCATATGATTCCATTTTATGGACAATTAAAGTAGGCTTTATTTAAACACATAATTTATTTAAAGTTTATTTACGTAGAGTAAATGTATAACTGATGTAAGGTATATGGTGTGTATGCCCCTATTATGACCCATGCACATGCAAAAGCTGAAGGGACCATTCCAAAAGAAGACAAAATCGTGCAAGTTGGAGATTAAAATCCTAATGTAAGCGATGGGCGGATTAAGGTTCCCCCCCCCCCCCCCCTTCTTTCGTTTGACCAAAAAAAATATGGGGATAAAAACTCAAAGTACACCGTCACGCTTCCAGTTACAATGTTTGTTTTTGTTTTATCATGCACTCAAGCTCCCCCAGATTGCACGGTTACAAATTAAATTTTCACTCACAATGTAAGCCCCCCCCCCCCCCCCCCCCCACACACACACACTTCCTGTTTAAGCCCCGGTGAGCAGAGACCCTCAGTCATGATCAGGTGCCATCGGGTCACGTGGGGTACGACAGATAAAACGATGAGCAACTTCTAATATCTGTGCCGAAATTGGTGTGGCCATCTCCAACACCCATCCACAAGGCTAGCTAGATGCAGGCACTGGAACTTGATTGAACATGTGGTCACCAGAGAATGTAACATCTGGGAGGTAAATATAACTGGGGAAATAATGGAAGCGGACTGCTGGGCCGACTTTTACTGTTGACAGAGGCGAATCCAGGTGGGGGGGAGCGGGAATGTTCCAGACGTAATTTTGCGGCCTGTCCCCCCCCCCCCCCTTTCCGGACCTGCGGACCTTTTTTAGGGTTTTCCTTTGTCCTCCTGGGTCCCCCCCCCCCTTTCCTAAATCCTGGATCCGCCCCTGGTTGAGGACAAGGCTGGAATCATTCACTACGCTTCGGCCATTTGAAATCAGTTCGGCAAATTAAAACAAAAGGCCTCACTCAGACCTCCTGGGAGGGGGGGGGGGTTTCCGGGGCTGGCATAATACAGGGAACGCAGAACAGGGGCTAAAATAAAATTAAACAAATCGCACATGTTGAAATACGAAGCGTAGTGAATTGGCTGGAATTAACCACCGCCAACAGTCATAAACGACACAAAGCCAACATAAAAAGTGATGTTCATAGACTGTCTGTTCCGGAAATGGAAGAAACCTGCTTGGGAGCCTGTCAGTGGAAAGTGGCCTAGAGATAACAGTGTATGACTCAGCAAAGATCAGACTTGGACCCTCGAAGAGTATACACCAGGACTGGTTTGCCAATAACAACACGGAGAAACAAGAAGCCACTGCAAGCTGGCTT